>VXCM01001898.1:0-37760 GCA_014773175.1 Lucifuga dentata
TGAGAAGACAGCAGTGGCCGGAGTTCTTTGACATACCCAATTTCTCAGTGGATGTTGAGTACAGACTTAGACAGGGAGATCTTGCCTTTATGAAAGATGGTAGACGACATTTCCTGTCATTTGGTTCGTATCAGCATTTTGGTTCTAAACTTTTGCCACTGTAAGAATTTTATTGCAGGCTGTCTTTGGTCACAAAAGCATGAGATTCACTGTGCTTAGACATGTTCCATATTGCGACGTAGATCACCATTTTGGATCCTCAACGAGGCACTTTGTCATGTTTCGCTCATGATTGTTATCTTTCATCCGAGACAGCCTAAAATCACAGAGTGTGTCGGAGCCTTTAATTGCGATACTGATCTGACGGTTCATGATACTTGTGATGCTACATTGATGGTTTCTGCTATCATGTTCCAGAATCTCTTTTCTTTGTTTTGCAGTTGCATAGTTGTACCCCCTATCTTAACAAGGAGCAGAGAATTTAGGTTTCTTTTATCGATTTGACATGTCTGTGTACATTATGTTACATTTGCTAAATGTTTGACACCCAGTATGAAGTGTGGGTCTTAAACATATAGCAGCTCATCAACACACCAGTTTTCGTTGGATTTTACCTGGGAAACACCTTATCACATGCTGGGGTACCAGTTCGCTAATTAATGCAACATAGTCTTAATGAGCTTCAGTGATTGTGGTGCTGATTCAGTGTGGTGCAGTTATGTTTTTTTGTTTTTTTTTTGTTGTTTTTTTTTTTCATGAATTAACTGCAGAATCTCTGCAAAGCTGGTTAAAGACAACCATCATTTTTCCAAAAGTCCTCCACGACTATGATGCCAATCATGGCTGCAGGAGATTCATGATACTGCTGCAAATTGTACAAGCTAATACGTTGACTTTGTCGTCTCTATGTCATTGTCAGTCAACAGTTAATGTGTTAGTGTTAGTCAAATTTTACATATCATATCACCTTCATAATCCACTGGATATATCATAAAATATCTGTCTTATAAGTAAATATTTATTCAACCAGAATACAGAGAGACTTATTTGACTTATTTTTAGCTTAATTTATTCTGCTTTTATTCAATTTATTTTCTTGTTATTTAATCCTTTTTTAATTGATGCTGCTTTTCATTTTTGTATTGTCTTTAATAGCTGTTTGTCTGCTAGCCAAGACAAATTCCTTGTGCGTGAGAACATATCTGATTCTGATCATTCTGATTTTGACACAATTTCCATTTTATATCTGGCGGCTTCACCCAAAAATATATCAGCTGTAATTTTCTTGGATTATCATGGAAAATGATCGAACAGTGACACAGTTACTCGGCTAAGAAAATACACAGCTCATACCATCTCTGTAAATTCAAATGTATTAATTTCTTATACAACACATTGTATCTGTGTGTCGCCCTCCATTGCATGTAAGTATAAACTGTGAGCTACGTCATATAGCCACAACATCCATCAAAACTTTGCAATGTGTCACTCGATTGCATCACTTCCTTCTGTGCTTCTTTCCATCTAGATTCTCCCTGAAACAAAATCTCGTTTCTTGTCATGCCTACGTTCCATTATCATCCTGAGCCTCAGCGACACAGCATGCATTGCTTCAGATATAAATTCTGCTTTCGCTTTCAGGTAGTCACGCCATGCCATGTCCTATCATGTCAAAATGGAGATACAGAGGATACAGAGTACTTAGCAGCGATTGAGGCTAATTCTTATGATGGAACACTGATGAGCAGCTGGATTTTTTTTATTTTTTATTTTTTTAATACACTATTAATTATCATCGAGTTATTATGTATCAGGGCCATGTCTCCGATTGCCAATTTAAAGTCCTCATTAAAATAGCTGCAATTTAAAAACCCTCAAGCTGTCGAAGTAGAAAATACTTGGGAGAAAATGGCCCATGATAATTCTTGAGCTTTGGAAAATTAAATGTTTATTCCACAACCAGGACCTCTCCAGAGACCAATATAAATGTAATATTTTCAGTTGCTACGGCACAACAGATTGCTTGTAGAATGAGCATATAAGGGAAAAAAAAAAAAAAAAAAAAAATTGAATGTGCGCGTGAGCGTACCTGTTTGAAATGTATCACAATGACTTGAAATGATTGCTAAACTTGTTTTTATGACTACATGCCTATTTCTGTTGCACAACCATCTGGACTTGACAACAAAGGTCACATCTGCCTGAGAATCAAGACAGCCACATGAGAGCTAAGAAATAAATAAACCCGTTGCCAATTCTTACACTGCAAAGCCAAAAACTACAAGACTATCCACCCTAATTCCCTATGTCAAGCCTCTACAGTATGCTGAATAACACACAAAGGACATGCTGAAATAGAAACCACCAACTTCACAATTATACTTCGAAATAAAAACAGACAAAGTAGGATGACATTTAATTACAGCTTCTAAAAGGTTTTGTCATTTACCATTTCCAATTAAATGTGGATTCAATATCCAGTACCGCTGTGGGACTTTAAATTTGAATAGTAACAGTAGCGTAAACTTCCCTGGTGGTAAGAAAAATATAGCAAATTCAAATGATGCCATGCAAAAACATTGCAATTATACAGTATGGAGTCGTTGTGGCTCCAAAATTCACCCAGACTTTTAAAAAACTTTAAAAATAAGGATAAAACAGCAAAGCTTTCTTAGGCGTATATACATCACACAGGCTTCTTTGTACGGCAGCAATGTGCATTAGGGATAAAATCAGCTCATAAAGGAGCGTGGCTGCTGTTTCATTTGGGCTGCAGAGGCAAAGCACATCAAAGCCTCTCGAGAACGAGATGTCTGAGCTTCCCTTTAATTCCGTGAAATGCAGCATTTCTAAAGCCACGTTAAATAATCACAATTCCCTTTTCAGACTTAGTGAAATGTTTCAACAGGATGTGCTCCTTCAGTTTATGCCCCCCAAAAATATTTTTTCATGTATATTTGTTTGTCATTTTGCTTCAGAGGGAGCCTCGGGGGATACACATGTTTTGGCTGGTGGCATCATATTCAGCACAAAGATGCTCACTTTGTCTAGACATGTTTTCGCTGGTACAAATGGCCTCATTTGTATTCCATTCTGTACCGTGTAACATTGGTCTTTAAATGAAGTCTGGTCTGATGAATGCAAGGCCTATATCGAAAAAGGCTTTTATCTTTCAAAACGTCATAACCCCTCACTAGAGTGACTGCTTGAGGCCACTTTCCATTTACTCAATATGACATCAAAAAGACTATGTGATTTACAAAAGTATATATATATTCAAGCTATCAACCTAAATCTTGTGAATTTCACAATTTTGTGACACACAAAACTGCTGCTGCTGTTTCATCTGACTAATGCAGCTGATTTATACTGAAATACTGAAGAAAACTGAAAAAAACTAATGTAACTATTGTTTAATATGTCAGTATACTAGTGCCACTTTCTAATATAATGAGATTTTATTTGCCACCAACAAATAAACTACTTGGTACTCGGTGCACATTTCAATTGCATTTCCACAAACCTTTGAAATAAGGAAGTAATTACTGTAATATAAGTGAAGGCAAATCTGCATTGGTGGTTTGCCATATCTATCTATCTATCTATCTATCTATCTATCTATCTATCTATCTATCTATCTATCTATACAGTATTTACAGTATTTCATTGTTAATTTATTAATCTTGCAGCCGTAATTTGTGTGCAGCACACAAACATTATTTATAGTACATAATTAATCTGTTAACCTACCGGCGAAAATGCAAATTATATACAAGATCTGCCATAATTATGAAAAATATTTATGTTTATGTTTAGATGCAGAAAACAACTAAGAAGGGATTAAAATTAAAATAACACAGAAAAGAGAAATAGTAAATACCATAAAATACTAAAAAAATACTAAATAAAATATATTCATTATTAATTACACAGTCATTCTGTATTTTGTATTTGTATTTCTATGCTCATACTATACTGAAAGGGCAATAAAGCCTTGTTGTATTTTCATATTTAGGTATCTTAATATTAATTAATATTAATTAACCCCTTTGTTTAAAATACATCAGTTATACCTAGCTATACCATATATCTGTATGTACTTCTATACTGTATTTTTATTTCTTCAGAATGAGTGACTTTGCCATTCTTGCCTGATTTCAAGAATTTCCACTAAGCCATGTGGATGAGTATTAGTATTTTATTTATTTATTTATTTATTTTTTAAATACTAGAATAATTTAATATTATTTGAGAGAAAAAAGAAGAACCATTGTCAACCAGTGCGATAAGTTGAAGCAAACAGCTACTGAACTGTACAGAAAGAAAAATATACAAATATTATTTAGAACTTGCAGTTCTTACATCAGTGTAGATTCCTTTTCCTGGTTATTTGAATATTGCCAACACTCAGTTTTAAGAAGACAAGCATAGTTGTGTCCACACCTTAGAATCAGGGCTGTATCTCTATTTCTTTACAGAGTTTGATTTTGATAACTGTGATTGGGCACGTGAACATTATTATCACAGCCAGCCACCATCTGCCTCACCTCCAGCCAAAAAAATAACTGAGTCCGTTACTACTTTTTAGGGCTGTCAAAATTAACGCGTTAATGTGGGATGATTAATTTGTGGAATTAATGCATTATTTTTTTTAACGCATTAACACAAGCGCAGAATGACCCGCTCCATATATCCTACAATTCCACCTACTGCACTAGTCATCGCTCTAACATTATGGCTGATGGTGAGCTGAACAAGATGGAAAAAGAACCTGAAGAACCTGTTGGCCCTCTGGATGGGAAGTTCGAGTATAAAAAAAACAAAGATGGAACAGTCAATAAACACGCCGTGATTTGCACACACTGCAGGAAGGAGTTTTCATTTCACCGAAGCACTNCAGTCAATAAACACGCCGTGATTTGCACACACTGCAGGAAGGAGTTTTCATTTCACCGAAGCACTTTCAAACTCAATGCTAAGCATGTATTTCAAGTTCTGGTGCAACGCCTGGCGTGCATCAGACCACCCTCACTGAATGCAGGGCATTAAGTAAGTCTACCTCTGACAAGTTGACTAACACAACTGCCAAATGGATTGCAAAGGACTGTAGACCGATTAATATTGTCGAGAACAAGGGCTTCACGGAAGTTTTGAAAGTTGCGTCTCTTGACGCATTCTACAAGAGCCACTGTCAAGAGGCACAGTAATGACTAAAATCCACGAGCTCTATGAAACTGAAAAGGAACAAAAGGAAGAGGATTTGGCTATAGCGGAATATGCCGCCCTGACAGGAGACCACTGGACCTCTGTGAGTAACAATAATTACCTGGGTGTAACTGCACATCAAATCACTAAAACATGGGAACTGAAGTCGTTTGCGCTAACTATAATGAAAACAGAAGAGCGTCACTTCACAGAGGCATGTGCTGAACAGTTCCTAACAGTAGCACGCAAGTGGGCTATTGAAGGAAAAATCACAACTATAGGGACCGACAGTGCATGCAATATGACAGCTGCGGCTAGACTCCTTCCTTTTGAGCACATGCCTTGTATAGCTCACATCCTACAGAGAAGCATCACTGTGAGCCTCTCTGACAGTGGACTTGTGAATGCATCGTCCAAGTCTCGCAAAATTGTCGGCCACTTCAAACACAGCCCGGCAAACGCCGCGGAGCTTCAAGCACAGCAAGTGACCCTTGGACAGCAGCAGGAGCCACTGATCCAGGACGTTCCAACACATTGGAATTCCATGCTGGAAATGGTCAAGCGTCTGAACCGCAATCAAGCAGCAATAAAAGCAACCCTGGACCAACAGCACCACAAACTAGTTATGCTGACGCCACCAGAATGGGACAAACTGCAGAGACTGGAAACTCTTCTAGAGCCCTGTAGGTAAGTAATCCACATATAATGTGATTAGTATAGGTTTGAAATTAAATTGAATGGATTAAATTCAAATTAAATGTTAATCTATTTGTAAACGTGTTCTAATACTTTACTGATGTATCTGTGTGTGTGTGTGTGTGTGTGTGTGTGTTATTCCACTGCAGGTATGTAACTGAGGTTCTGGGTGGGGAGGCCTATGTCTCCTGCTCTGTAGTACTGCCTGCCCTCTGCCACTTGCATCATGTAATGGAAGTCCCTGCATATGTGGTGAGATTTAAGATGACATTCAAGGAAGACCTAGCCTCCCGCCAAGTAAATACCAACAATGCATGGCTCAAGCTTGCAACAGCGCTGGATCCACGTTTTAAAGACTTGAAGAGCCTGCCCAAGAGTGAAAGAGAAGATGTGTGGACCAAACTTGGAGGCATGCTGCATGAACAATCACCCAGAAGGTCTCCACAGACCTCTGAAGATGGACCACCCAAGAAGAAAATGAGCCTTCTCCAGATGGGCTCAGATTCAGAATCAGATGAAGAGGCGCAGCCTGACAGAGCCATACACAGGTACAGAGCAGAGCCAAGCATTCGTATGGAGGACTGCCCCTTGCAGTGGTGGTCTGCTCATTCAGAGCCCATGACAAGCTGGCCCTGCTGGCTCGCAAATATCTAGCCACTCCTGCATCCACCGTCCCATGTGAAAGACTCTTCTCAGTCGCAGGCCACATTGTGCGAAAGAAACGGTCAGCTTTACTCTCAGAGAATGTTAACCAGTTAGTTTGCTTCAGCAACTGGCTAAAAGAAGAATAGCTAAGAGGGCCTCACACATAATTGTGTAAAGGTGTGGTTGTTTGTTTGATTTAAAAAAGAAAAGAAAAAAAAGGTTTTATCCAACAATCATATGTTTGCTGAAAAAAGAGCAATGGCAAAGATGCCCAAAGTGTTTAGGATGAAAGTTATCTTTTAGTTTGATTTAAAAAAAAAAAAAAAAATGTTCTAAATAACACCATCCTATATTTGCTAGGAGGCATAGCCAAGCTGCAGCCAAATTTAATTATGGTGTGGTATGGTTTAGTTTGATTTTATTTTATTTTTCAATCTTAATGACACCATCGTTTGGATTTGTCATGAATAAAAAAACAAATGTTAAATGTATATATCTGCCTTCTGTCATTTATCTTTCCGTTCCTACAACAATATACAGAGAAAATGGGAATTTTTTGGGCATATTTACGAATGGTGATTAATCATAATTAATCCACAGCTACCCTGTGATTAATTTGATTAAAAGTTTTAATCGTTTGACAGTCCTACTATTTTTATATGCGATGATATGTGTCCTTACAGTGTCATGAAATGAGGAATTTAGGAACACGCTTAAAATCCCGGAATCACGGAATACTGACGACAACAAGTTAGTGAGGCGGCTACACAAAGCTTTATGTGCTGGTTAAAGAGCATCAGAGCCTCTCTACAGTCACTAAGGTCAAAGGTTAACGTGAACCTGTTTTCTTTAATAAATCAAATAATAAATATTCCTTTGAAAATTGAAATCGAATCAGTCGGAAGGTTAGAATCGATATCCAGCCCTCCCTCCTTCTATGATTACGTGGAGTATGACATTTTTGGCGACCTGCATATGTCATACTTGCTCGCTGTATTGCCTGAATCAGAGCACAGATTAATAATTGGAGAATAATGTTTTGCTAAATTTAAAGGAGCATTTTGCATGTTGACCTCAATACACGTTACATTGCTGCCAGCCATTTTCCAAAACGTACTACTGGAGTGATACATTTTAAATTTGTTTTTCCTACCTTCCAAGCCACCATTGTTTTTATTCAATTCAGTATGCTATTACAATCAAATTGTAGAGACTTGAAACCTGAATATGTGATTATGAAAGATTCTGGGATTTGGCAACATAACATGAAACTAAAATATGGTTCTATGTTTTGGAATATGGTTGGTAAAGTTACATATGTGGGTAGAATTTATTGAGCTCAAACGTGCAAAATCAATTTGTATTCTCTTTTAACAGCAAGGGGAAATCCTACCTCATGCATTTTTCCACCAATAGTAGAACTAGATACTATTACTAATACTAATACTGTACCTCATCACTTGGTTTCTTTTCATCAAAGGGCCTGCAGCATGTGAGGGTGGAACACAAAAGGAGGAGCATGTTTTAATTAGGAACGTGTTTTAAAGCACCATACCACTTATTTTGCATGTTTGAGCCTAATATATTCAATTTTCATACATGTAAGGTTACTAACAATCATTTCCCAAAGCATACTACTTGAATGACGAATTTAAAANTACTTGAAACGTTCTTGGGATAGGTAATCCATCATCATGAACAAGACGTATATTCAGGTTTTTTTTGAAGTTTTGTAATTTTTGCATTTAAGTGCAATAAAAAAGCACAGAGTGCATGTATGTCTCCAAGGGGAAATATAGTCCCAAAATAAGACCTGTGTTTACTGAAAAATTTAAACGACCGTGAGGTCTTCATAAGGCTACATAATTATTAGCAGGTGAATCATCGATTTTTAAGGTGGGTATATCACTTGAATATTTGATTCTGAAAGATCAAGAGATTTTGCAAAATATCAGGAAAGCTAAAATACAGTTTTATTCTTTGGGAAATGATTGTCAGTAATGTTATGTGTATGAAAATTGAATGTATTAGGCTCAAACTGTCACAGTTCTGCATGTCTGGTCAGCCACTCACCTGCCATTTCTGCATGTCTGGTCAGCCACTCACCTGCCATTTCTGCATGCCTGGTCCTCAGCTACTCACCTGCCATTTCTGCCCACCTGGTCTTCTGTTCCTCACCTCCATTCATCAGCCTGATTCATTTCAGGTTCGGACGCTGTCGCCAATTGTTACCAATTAAGCATGGATTTAAACCCCAGTCTCACACTCACCCTTTGCCAGATTGTTCTTTGCCATTCCGATGCGAGACATTCCAGCATTCATTTGTGGACTGACCTTCTGTTACCGACTCGGCCTGTTTTGGACTATTCTGCTCGTCGCCCCCCTGGTCACCACCTCTGCCTTCTGTCCCCGACTCCGATTCCAGTCTCTGCGTTTGGACTCTTTGTTTGACTGTGTTAGTGTAGGCACTTTGTCCTGCCAGTTTTTCTGCCTGCCTCTGTGTTGGACTGAGAGCTCTAATAAAGAACTTTACTTGTCAGAGTTGTACTGTGTGCTGCATTTGGGTCCAAACCCCACCCGTCACACAAACATGCAAAATGGATGGTATGGTCCTTTAAATATGATTATTATTATTATTATTATTATTTATTTTATTTTTAAATTTGTTTGATTTTCTAATCAAATTTAACATTTCACATTGATGGAATTGAATTGCCACATCCCCAGTCATCATCATCATCATCATCATCACTATCATCAAGGGCATTCCTTATAAATACTTTACAGCTTTACTGGCATATGTGAATATGAAGCTATTTACATCTAACATCATAAAGATAGGGTCACTATCAAACGTTATATTCAAAGTTACACATGAAACGGAATCATGTAATGAAATCTCACATTTCCTTCAGATCCCCTCCACACATCAGGCCTTTCATAATTCATGAGTTTGACTGATAGGGAGCGTTGTAACCACATGATATACAATCCCCTTGTGTCACTACATTTCATCAACATGCTCAAACAATAATTAGTTTATGCTCAAAGAATAATTAGTGTTCAATTTTTCACAGTGCTTTTTTTTTTTTTTTTTTTTTTTTACCCATTTGTATCTTAACTGTTGCGGTAATGATATCATAGAAAGATAGCTGGTGTCTGTCTTTGTCTATTGCTGTGTAACAACCTCACATATCAGAAAATTGCATCATTCTTTATTCCCTGTGTTCAATATAAATTGGAGGGGGGAAAAATGACGAAAGAAACAATTGAGTATTGAGTAGTAAACTACTTGATAAGATTTGAAAACACAGAATTTGATATCACATGGAAAACAACCCACAGTATTCAGTACAAAGTCTGCAAGAGATCCGCTGCAAATATATTAAAATCTGGCTCTGTACTGACTATATCTGTCCAATGTAACTTGTTCAATAAATTACTGAAGTACATCTAGTCTTTATATATCTTTGCAGATTGTGATCTCTATGAATATGTAATGTATGTATGATCCCTCCTGTCATGTTTTAAGCCTGCACATTAAATTACTAATGGACACACTGAGGTAATACAATATTTTAGGCAGTGAAATATTCTTAAACTCAGTACTTGACTGCTGTTATTCAGCTATTTTTTTTTAAAAGGATGTATTTTTCTATTTCTTTCTCCTCTCTTGACCTTTTTTCTTTTGTTTTTCTTTTCTTAACTTCTCCTCTTTTTCTCTTTGTTCTTCTTCTTCTTCTTCTTCTTCTTCTTCTTATTATTATTATTCTACTATTACACACACAAAAAAGTTAAAGGACCATACCGAATTTTTTTGCATGTTTGAGCCCAATACTTATGCCCAGTTGTAGAAGGCACAGTCAGTTTAATTTCTCAGTTGAATTTGTCTTGAATTGGTTTTAGAAAATGGTTGTCAGTAATATAATGTGCACGTGGGTTATATTTATTGGACTTTAACATACAAAATCACCAGTATGTTCATTTTCATCATTATTATATTAGTGTGTATGTCCATGTGTGACCCACCATCTCCTCTCCTTGGACGACTAGATTAAAATATTGATTTGCAACTAATAATCGATGCCTATCAAAGAGGGGAAAAATTGAATATTGAAACAAGCAAAGACAGAGACATACAAACAGTGACATTAACAAAGAATGGGAGAGAAAGAAAAGAAAAGAAAAGAAAAGAAAAGAAAAGAAAAGAAAAGAAAAGAAAAGAAAAGAAAAGAAAAGAAAAATAATTTTTACATAAAACACATCAGTGAAAATTGAGGATGTGTTTGCTGAGCCAAGCTCCACCAGGTCACCAAAGAGGGTGTTATATTGGTGTTGGTGTATTGAGTTAGGATACTGATAGGATATCTCCAAAAAAAAAAAAAAAAAANAAAAAAAAAAAAAAAAGCCCTGTGGCCAAGCAAACACCCCAAACCTACAGGTACACCCGGAGCACAAAGTCCCACATGCCCTGAGAGACCCCAGAGCCCTGAGCCTCAAGAGTAACACCCACAGGCCACCCTTTAATTATTAAAGCTATGTCAAAAGAATTTGAATCAGCATCATCTCTATGCATCTGTCTATGCTCTTTGTCTTGTTACTGCACTTCTTGTCTGCGTGTACTATGTTAAATGTAGCACAGGAGGTCTGGAGAAACAGTGTTTCATCCTGCCTGTGTACTTATATATGGATGGTTTGACAATACAGCTCTGATTGATTGATTGATCATCTCAGCTACACATTACTGGCTGTTGAATGTTTCTGCCCAATTTACTGTTGTATCATAATGCTATTATTGTGCTCCCTGTTAATTCCACCAGGCATGCATGGCAGCTGTCTGGACCATGTGTGTGTGTGTGTTCATGCCACATTTCTTAATGGCATGTGTTCTCATCCTTGTCCATTGTGGAGTGATTTCCTCACAGTTGTTCATGTTAGTGGTTTCTTTCTGGTTTGATCGACGGGAGAATGATTCAAAGTTGGTGCCAGCTAATCTGTATGCAAGGCTTCTTCTCTGTGGGGGTCATGGAGCAAATGGTGATCTGATGGTTATCGGACCATTGTGAGGGAAGGAGCAGGGGCAGCCCCGAATAAAATGTGAATTGCACTTTGCTGCATTTAGTCTCAACAGTATTTTTTCTTTTGCACGAAAATTCAGAGTCAATTAGCGGGTAATCAATAATTTTAAATCATGAATGTCAATTTCTTTTTAAAGCCATTATGGGAATCCAAAGGCAGAGTGGCTAAATGCACGGTGCTGCAGCAGCCCGAGCTAATCGGACAGCCCTGATGATGCCAGAGGCCATGTAGTAGAGGAGTATTTGAGTGCTTAGAGATAATGAACATATGTGTGAGTGCTGCTCAAGTGGCAAGCACTTGTGGGGAAGATCGCCTCAGGAAGAGGAAGCCAGAGCGGCCACCTGTCTCTATTCCAGCTGTCCGTTAATGGGAGAATATCAATGAAAACACCACTAATTCTGCCACTGATAGGTCTGCATTTATTTTTGGGCATCAACAACAGAATTTACCCAAAAAATATTAACTTCCTTATGAAGGTTTTGATTAAAAAATTAATATAAATGGATATAAAAAAGGAAATGCCAACAGTCCACCAATTAAGGATAATTATAGTAAAAATGTATTTGTGAGATTTTGAAAACTTGGCAACAACATTTGTATAGAAAGTGAGTCGAGGAAAAAGTTTGCTCATTAGGAAGAAAAACACTGATGGAAAACAGAAAAACTCCAGAGGGAAATCTGTCCTCTGCATTGATCCATCCTGACTACTAGGAGCAGTGGGCAGCCTATTGCCTTGGTCAAGGGCAACAATAGAAGCATTAATCTAATACACAGATACGTACACACACACGTGCACACACACTATTTTTTTTTTTTTTTTTTTTTTTTTGCGTAGTGGGGGACACCAGAGTAAATGGAGGAAGCCCACTCACACATGGAGGGAACATGATCAGTACTGTGTTGCTGCAGCCCTAAAGTGAGTGGGTCATCAGGTGTCCTCAATCTTGCATAGTTCTAAGACTTTTATATTTTATTTTATTTTTTCATAAATTATGTCAGACTGTGATTGTATTTTAGTCGATTTTAACGATGGACAGTGCATGGGTATTTGTGTCATATATTATGTTGCAGTGATGTATTTGTTTTATTGTTTACCCTGCTCAATTGTGTAAGTATGTATTTAATTTTTTTCTTATCATTTTAATGTTGTATTGTACTGTGGATTATGTATCTCTGTAAAAGCCCAACTAGGGACAAGCTTTAAAAACTAGCCTTAGTTAAAAATGCTATGATATGCAGCATTAGTTTATTCTATGAATGACCTATGTCTCTGCATTGGTCCCTATCCAAATAAACATAGAAAAAACATTAAAAAAAAAAAAAAAAAAANTTTTTTTTTTTTTTTTATTTATCTGGATCTGGACCAAATTGTACCAGTTCATAACCTATCCAGGAATAAATATCACTGATTTCTTTCATTGAGATTGTCGTATTACTTTTAAAGAAATTAACAAAAATATTGAAAAAAAAAAAAAAATCTCAATCTTACAATGTTAAGAAATCAGATCTGGACCAAAATGTCTTGTTTCTTCAGACAGATACAACTTCTCAGATTTCGGAATTGCGGTGACCATTTTGAGCCGCACAGTGAATTTTGGGAGTGTTTGGCCGCGACATTTGAGATGTGGAACATGAACACATTAAGGCTGTTTTTGCTTGCTAGACGTTGTTGCTAATTAACCAAAACTTGTTCTCGTACAGAACTGTTACGCCTCTGGATAGTTAAGTTTGAAGGTCTGTCATCACAGAATTAAGCCAATAATGCAAATAAGAAGAATAAATGGACAGAATTAGTAGGATTTCCGTGGTTTGCCAAATATACATGCATACCATAATTGCAAAATTGCAAACAACCCTTAAAGTGGAGTCTTATAATTCAATTGATGATTTTAAAGTTCTATTATCTCATGTTATTTTTTATGATTTTTGTAATTGTTTTTCTTAAACTCCTTATTTATTGTATATTGTGTTCTTTCTGTTGTTGATTGTGTTCTTGTAAATGTTTTTTTCTTTTTGTAATCAGGTCTCTCTTGCAAAAGAGATTCCAATCTCAATGAGACAACCTGATTAAATAAAGATTAAAAAAAAAAAGTTGCATAATTGCAGTGTGCCGAGGGTCCACCAGGTGAGGAAATGCATGCAGAGGTGGTGTGATGACTCCAATTATGATGTTTATGTGTCTGAATAAATTGATTTACAATTTAATAATCTAGGTCTGTTACTCAAAGTTAACTTACTCTGAGTTTTGCAGATTTCAATTAATTTGTATATATGTGATGTTTGAAAAAAAAAAACAATTTATTGCCTGAAACCAAGTATAAAAGAAGTTTTAATGTGCACGTAAACGTACTGTGTGACAGGTCTAGCTAGCTGAACCTAACACTATGACTGAGTGTGACTATCAAACGTCTTTGTTAACTTACTTTCCTGGATATCTCCCGACAGCGTCGCAATTGTACACACAGCTGCATCTATCTTCAGCACCCATTTGTACAAAAACAACGAGGAACACAGGACACAGCTGACACGGTCACAACAGACTTGGACACTTCCTCCATGTACCCAAACAACCTCGTACTGCATTATGCTATTCCAAGTTGGAGGTATCCGTGTCATGGTCCATGCCGAGTATCATCAAACTGATTCTTTTTCAGTAACTTTTTGAGTAATCCTGCTAAAAACCAACCAACAGAATTGTGTGAAAACGGTATATGAAGATGCATATGATCAACATAAATTGATATTACTGTAAAAAATGACTTGTACCATCCAATGCCTTTTTCTCTTGGGACCCCAAATCCAAGTTCTGCAAGTGCAGGCTCTTACGGGAGAGTGGTCCTTTATCTCTATGAAATCAGCACCGTAGTGCATCTAAATAAAGTGCCATTCTAGCAGATGGTCATGTTGACTGGAGATTGGCCTGATTGGAAGTGATTATACATCTGTGCTATCAAATCTGGGGATCAGACTCCTCAAGATTGGCATTCTCTGACCCCGCACCGCGATGCCCTGCACAATTATGACGAGCAAGCTGCTATCTATTGAAGCAATCTAGTGACGACACCTATTGTTGACGTACCTCTGTCTTTGCCTGTGAAATATGGAGTTTCAGGCTAAAAGTGGCTTACTAGTTAACAGGCAGTTGCACAAGACATCTGTTCTCTGGCAGTCAGCCAAACCGAGTGTGTTTTACAATCTGATGCATGTATGAATGAATAATAAAATGCTTTTCTTCAGGTCCGTAGGCAGCATCTGTAGTGCTTTATCTCAGCTAGCTCCGACTCTTTGTGTGTACATATTTAAATGAATGGATAAATGAATAAATATCCAGCTATTAGGGCTTTTCTCAACTAACTGCAGCATTTCCTCAACATATTGCAACAGCTTTTGACCGAAATGTGGTCAAGCCAGATCTTAACATCTTCTGGTTTTTAAAGAATTACAATATTTCCAAATATTTATGTGATGAGTTTTTTTTTTTTTTCAATATTAGCATTATTTCATCTGAAATGGATCTCATATTATCTCACCTACAAAGACAGAAGCACAACACACAAAATGTAATAACATCAGGATATTAAAGGGACTTACTGGTGATTTTGCATGTTTGAGCCCAATAAATACAATCTGCATATGCTACATTACTGCCAACCAGTTTCCAAAACATATTACTGGAGCAGTATATCTTAGAGTTTTTTGTTCCTGCCTTCCAGGCCACCATTGGATCAACTTGTAGAGACTTGAAACGTGCTTGAAATAGGCAATTCATGGCAGCGAACCACAGACTTTTTTTTTTTTTTTTTTNTTTTTTTTTTTTTTTTTCCTTTTTGTCAAAGTTACTGAATTTGACCAATTCGACATGGAGCTACACGGAAGAAAATGTATGTCTCCACCACAGAAAACTGCTTTTACAGAGATAAACCAGTGTGGTGCTTTAACCTGTTGAGTCCTTCAAGTTCTACGCAGCAGATCCTCAGCAGAATCAAAACTGAACATGTCCTGATGACAAGGAGATGTTAATTCCAGCCAGGACTTTCAGTCTGGAAGCCGCTGTGGGTTAGAACCAGGCACAATGTGGTCTGTTTGTTTTTTTGCTGCTCAGTATTAAACATATACTGTACAAGCCATTTCTTTCCAAAAGTAACAAGTATGAAAAAAAAAAAAAAAAAAAANAAAAAAAAAAAAAAAAAAAGAGAGAGAGATGCATATGGACCCACAGATGGCTGGGAGGATGCTTGTTTGACATGCATACTTGAGAAAACACAGCTGAAGCACACAACACAAATACACACACACACACACACACACAGAGGAAATCCACTTCTAGAATTGGCTTGTGAGATCCATCAGATCACCTGATTGCTCAAGTGCAGATCGTTTGGATGATTACTGAGGCGTCAGCCCTCCTCAAAACACTCGTCACATGACAGCTAAACAAGCTGAAATTCAATCCAACCCTTTCATCTAATTTAACCCTTTAAGACTTAATCAGTGACAGTCAAATCAGATATTCTATCTGTCTGGCTTTTGGCTTTCACCCCAGTGATGAAAATCATTGCTGATAATCAAATCTCTGTTTTCTTATATGTGTTTTGTGGTATATTGTAACAATTTAGCACAAAACATATATAAGACAAAAGAGGTGAAATAAACTTTAAAATAAGCCTTGAGTGCTCATTTTTAACAAAGAAAAAGCACAACACTCGCTTGATATATCCAATTCACGTTAGGCTTGGAATAATTTACTCATTTTCTTTGATAGTAGAAACGTAGATGTAGGTTTTATCTGTTTATTCTTCCATGATTCAGAATGAACACTAATCAAGAACAGCAGAGAAAAATAGATAAAGGGAGGAGAGACACAAGAGGAGGCATTTACACCTGCTGTATATTCACGTCAAAGAGACCAGGTGTGAAGGATTGAATAACCCGTTTACCATTCATGGCATTTTACTTTCAGCATTTCAGGATTAGAGGGGAATTAAATCACGAGCAGTTCATGTTATTCTGGTAGTATCGTTCCAGATAATGTCAGTGTCAACACAAAAGCTTTTTGTTCTTTTTCTTTTAATTAAATTAATTCCACAGTTGGTTCACAACTGCTATAAGAACTGAAGAAAACACACTACGCTGCAGCTCTGTGGTTGGTTGTGAAGCACAGCGGCAGCCAATGACTAATTTACCTGAAGATTTTGGGAGCACACTGGTTTTATCTCACACTTGTAACTGTGAGCTTAGATTAGGCACATTTCTATTTCAACAACTTCCTGCTGTGATTTCACCGATTAGACTTTATTGCACATAGACTGGGGTTATACTGAGTTTATGCTGGCTAATGGATTTCATTCGACGTGACAATTCCCCTATTATGAAGATGATGAGTGAAAACTGTAAATGATACCAATACATTTCCGCTCACTTGTACTTCAAAGCTTTCTCCCCTTGAGTTGTCAGTTTTTATTAAAAAATCCACAAGGTAATTTTTTTTTTCATGACTGCAATTACAACATCTCAAAATTAATATTTCATCAGTTAAATTTTTACATGAAGAAACTTTTTTTTTTTTTTTTNTTTTTTTTTTTTTTTGTGAACACGCATCATCTTTGTAAAGGTATGGCTTTGGATTGAAAGTATTTTGGAAATGTGTTTCTGTTTAATGCTGAGTTAATGCTGCATCTCCCCCATAATGCACCTGAGACACACTCATCATAACAGAAGCAGTAGGGGAGAGGAGGCCAGACGGGGAGAAAAATAGATAAAATGTTTTTTGCTTTGATCTGCTTGATGCACAATGTGTATCACAGCAAAAGGCTTTTTTGCGATTTAGGCGCTCAGCATTTAATGTCCTTCTTTAACGTCTCCCAGTGCTTTTTTTTTTTGTTTTTGCCAGAGGTGAAACATAAAATTCAATCTCGTCGTAAATATTAGTCCAGTTTCTTTTCCGAAACTCTTGGAAGATATGGCTGGAGCTTCTTAGACGAGGAGACAGAAGACTAATGAGCACAAAAAAGAAAATCACAGGAATAAAAGCCATAGTGCCTTATGTAATATGTCTGTGAAGATGAACCAAAGTAGAGAGAGAGAGAGAGAGAGAGAGAGAGAGAGAGAGATGTGGAATGTACAATGAGATTGACAACATCTATCTATAAAAAGTGCCAATATAAGGCACAAACACTTATTTTTTGAGGGTTTTTATGAAATCCCATTGGGAGCTGCCACCAAAACACTACAGAGATGCCACAAAAATGTTTTGTGTGTTTGTTTGAATGTGTGTGTGTAAGTGTCTGTGTGTATGCATGTGGAAATAGCATCCAACGAGCTACAGGTGATAAAATAAATATATAATACCTAAAGGGGAGGAGTGCATGTGGACATGATTTTGGCTTATTTATTTATTATTCATTTTATATGAAATATTACGCTGTAGAACGTGCTGTCAATAACATTCAGCATTTTTTATCCTCCAAAATCTTTGTCCCTTAAATAATTGTCATGACATGATAGTCTGTGCTCTGAACAGCTGGGTTAATGTTTCCACATAATTAATAATACAGCATAAAATTGAAAAATATCTCATCTGCATGATCTTATGCGTAAAAGCGTACATGCTTGCGCAATGTATTGCGATCATTACAAATGCTATCTCACTTTATAATCGGATCTCCGTCAAAACCAAGTGTAATAAAACAGCAATTGTGTTAAGAGTTGACATACTCATGAGCTAAAATCTGACTGAAAGTGAGCCTGACCCATAATCGTCAGCTCTGCTCTTGTTAATAAAGTTATTTTAAATAGGAGTTGCAACTTGCTTGCAGTACAGCTCACAAAAACAAACAAAAAAAAAGATTAGTTATATTTTATAAATAGATAAAGATTGTCCATGAAGCAAGTAGGGATGGGTTTGAAATTCTACTGAGATCCAATCCCAATGCAGCAGTTCTAAAAATATTTTATTATTTTTATTATCTCTCCTGACTCAATTTACCCAAAGATTATTATCACAGAACACTGACTAATGTGCAGAGAAGTACTGCTCTATGAAAATAACACTGCTGCCTCCATTCTGTGGAAACTGCCATTAAAAAAAAAAAAAAAAAAAAAGCAACGAAGGCTTCTGGAGAGACAGACAAGAAATAAAAGCATATTCTCTCTCTCTCTCTCTCTTCTCTCTCTCTCTCACGCACACACACAGACACACACAGACACACACACACACACTTTACATTTGCCCTCTTTTGTGTGTTTGAGCAGGACCAAAAACTTTTCTTTACAACCCTCCCTTTTCTAAATAAGCCTTAATTACTTGCAGTTCTTACATTATATAGCCTTATATATGTGTCATTTTTGACAAAAACACTAGTTTTTTTCCTTTGCCACATTTTTTTTTTAATCAAATCAACATGTCAAAAGAACACATCAAGTACAAATCAATACAGCAAAAATACTGTACAATAATCACAGTGCTCAATGTTTAAGTAGAAGGTTTATTTTTGCCATTTAAAAAAAAAAATCATCTAACTTTTTCAACTATACTTCAGGCAGCAGATAGAGAACAATGTGGTTCCCATCAGTTCCCCTGGCTGCCGCGGCATCAGAGCTGGAGATCAGCTCAACATGGAGGAGCAGAGGAGTTATGAGGGTTTGCCAGGGTTGAATGAACTGCTTTGTCATCTCTAAATGACCCATTTCTCTCACTCTTGTTTAGCTTCACACACGGAAGGACCAAAAAAAAAAAAAAAAAAAAAAAAAAAAAAAAATGGCTTTGACTCACAACCACCCCTGCATGGTGTATGTCTCTTCATAGAGAATTTTCAACATGTGGTAAGATGGGTTTATTGCATAAAAGAGTGAACATAATCATAAATGAGTACTTTCACGTATACTTTCATTTTATGTTTTATTGCTCTTTATATGATGATTTAAGGGCTGTATTTTTTCGTAACTTGTCTTAAATCAAAGCAGATTTCTTTTAGCTGAGTGATTATCAAAGGCTAGATTTATGTTTTAGGACAGGAAGCCTTTTTGCTGCAGACTTTGTGTAAACCTTGGGACAGAAAACAAAGTTCTTTGTTTAAGTTGTAAAGTTTTTGTATTAGGCTAATTTTCTTGATGTTATTTGGGTTGCTCTCATAGTATATTTTAGACATTTTTCTTTGTTTCAACACTTCAACAATGTATTTGGTGTCTTATGAGTCCGTGTGGGCTGGGCACTTTGTGTGCATGGCACAAATAAAAAGAAAAATCAAATCATACTTCATTATTTGTGTTACTGGTAATGGTTTGGCTGAGATGTATTGGTATGATCTGAAAAACAGCTTCAAAATGCAACTACTGCATTCTTTACAAAAAACTTTACAAAATCCTATTAATTAAAACTCAAAATGTAAGGTCATTCTAATAATAAAAAAAAGGATCTATGCCTTGAGGAAACAGACTTCATATGTATATGTCTAGAAGTTTGAAATCGAGTCGCTGGACTAGAAAAAATAATAGCTTGAAAATGTTTCACCTTTCATCCCAAAGGCTTCTCCAGTTTGGGAAAAGTTAGCAGTATTTATTCCCACCTGAGGGGGACAGGTGGAATGAATGGGGTTGGGGAGAGAGAAAGAGAGAGACAAAGAGAGTAATTCCTCCCCGACCTTGTCCGAAAATATGCCAGACCTCTCCTGGTCTTGATGTCTCCCTCCCTCCTTACATCCATGTGGGTCTTTTGGGGGAAGCGTTGCTGCACCGATGTTCCAGCAGCATAGTAAACGTCAGACAAATGGTGCCTCAGCCCTCCTCCCCCCATTCAGGGAGGGTTTCTCCAGTTTGACACAAATTGCCTCTTTTGGGAATAAACGCCGCTAAGTGTTCCCGCGAGAGTCAGAACTGAAGAAGTCTTTCGGTCGGTTTTAAAGGTTTTTTTCTTTTTTTTTTTTCTGACTCAACTTCAACCTTCTAGACATCTTTACCTGGACGTCTGATGTGCAACTTAGAGACCCAACGATTATGATTTTGACAACTTAAATTACAACTTTGTTCACCCAGCTGAAGGCGTTGCCATCTACTTCAGCTTTTCTCAACTGAAAATAGAAAACACAGATCTGTTTTACATTAAAAGTAAAATTAGAAACACATGAATAACTGACTTTGATGATCTAGCGTTGCTCTGTATTAAAAGACCTGTCAGCTAATTTGACATATTTCTAATCTTTTGTTCAGAACACAAAGACTATAAGGACTTTTAATTTATATTTAGATAATGATTTTTGTCTTTGAAACTAAAAAGAAAGTGTTTGGATATGAGAACAGTACCCAGCAAAAACATCCTTCCTCATTTTAACTTACTCATTACATAGTTTATATTGATTTTTCTCTTTATGTATAACAGCAAAGTAACACAACAGCCGGCACATATTCAGCTGGTCCTTTAAGTATAAATATATCTGGCAAAGGAACACCAGTATGACCATGGACAACAATGAGATATAATTATAACAATCATCATGATGAAAACACATTCTGAATTAAACCTCAGTGTCACTCCTTCCTATAAGTAAAAATGCTTGTTGTTGCCACTAAAATAAATATTCAGGTTACAACCTCTAAAAGTAATAAAAAGCAGCCTCAGCGCTGATGTCATACCATACCGGCAATTGTGCATGTTTGAACCCAATACAATCCACATACACGTTACGTTACCTGACTACCATTTCCCAAAATATACTACTTTAGCAGTAAATTTCCTAATGTTTTTCCTACCTTCCAGACTGCCATTGGTTTTAGTTCATTCCAGCTCGCTATTAAAATCAACTTGTAGAGACTTGAAACATGCTTGTAATCCATCGCAGCAAACTACACGTCTATTAGGATTTTTGCCGAAGTAACTTTATTTAACAGATCCAACACGGAGCTGCACGGAAGACAATGTATGTCTCCGCCAGGAAATATAGTCCCAGATGAAGACGGCTTTTACTGAGAAATTAAAATTACTGTGCCTTCTACAATCATGCATAAGTGTTAGTAGGCGAAACACTGAATTTTAAGATGGATGTTGATTTTGAAAGATTAGGGGATTTAAAAAATAATAAAATAAAATAACAATAACAGGAAAACTAAAATACGATTTAATGTTTTGGAAATTGTCAGTAACATAACATGTATGTGGTTTGTATATATTGGTCTCACATGCTCAATCACCAATATGGTCCTTTAAAACAGAATGAATGGATTTCATTAGGCATACTATGAAACCCAAGAAAATCATGAAAGATCATGTGCAGGTTGTTTCTTTACAATAAGTGGCTTTAATGCTGTTGATGATATCATATGCATATATATATATATATATATATGAAAGGTTGTATTAACACTCGCTTCACTGGATCAGTCATAAAATGAAAAGGCTCTGATGTGCTTTAAATGACTGAGACAAACAGCGCTTTCATTATTAATGCATGAATGCGTTTTGTTAGAGCGCATGGCTTTAATATCTATAACCATAATATCGAGTGCATGTACTATATGAATGTAAGCATGTGTGTGCATGCAAATGAGTGTGATATAGGTTCTGTAAATTGTTGTGTGTGTGAGAGAAAAACATACCCTACACAGTCTTCACAATCAGCCAGCATGTTAACATTCACAGAAAAAAACTGATTACACTCGGATTAATGCAGTAAATATATTTCTTCAAACATCATGCAAACACAATAAATAGATTGAAATCGGTATAAAACCACTTATGTTTAGAATAATAGACCTACTTCTGATTATGCAATGGATGCAAACTTTGCAACCGGGGCAATCCATCTCCAGATGCATTCCCTCACCTGGAGGACTCATGTTAATAAGCCGAGCACACAACACATCATGTGTATTAGAAAACCGTTATTTTCTTAATCTTATTAATCCTATTAATCTATTCTATTCTATTAATACTATTAATCCAATTAATCCTATTATTCTTCAATCCTATTAAATTCGACCATGTATAAAGTTTACTCGAATTCTTGATTTTAATGCAGTATATATATATATATAAGGAGTATAGCATGCATGTACACATAGTGAGTGTGAGTTTTCAGTTTCTGGTAAGCAAATTTCTTCATTTCCTGTATTTGGAGGTCCTAAAAATCCTTCCTTTGGGTACTCATGATGCAATTTAAGGAGGGAACAGGAAAAGTAAAATAAATGTAAAACTAAAATTTCAATATATTGTGTAGTAGCAAGCAGTCTTTGAGCTAACTTGAACAAGAATTGCACACACTAACCATACAGTATTTTAAATAAGTGTAACTTGTACCCTTTAAGATGGTTGAAATAAAGAATAGCAGTTAATGGAGCAAACAGGGGAATCATGTTGCATCACCTCTGGTATGTTGTCACTGTCCTTCAAGCTGTTCTGAAGAGAGGTTCTTTCATTTCAATTATGAAAAAAGAGCACTTGCGTCTACTTTATTTTATAAGTAACCAGACGTACAACTGTAGGAACTCTTAAATTAAATTGCAGGTTATGGCTGTGTTGTATTGTGGCTATTGTATTGCAACACACTGTTTTTGTTTTGTAAAAAATGTGGAGGAGACATCAACCACGGACAACTGAATCTTAGACTTTCAACTACGCCGATTCTATCAGACACAGTGTTAAGGCCATTCAGGTAGTAGAGCAGCTTTTATTGATTTCAAAGCAAGCGCTAGGTGGCTGATAACTGCTCATATGTATGAGTACTGATCAAGATTTTAGTTAAGAGACAAAAGTATATTTGCACAACATTTGATTATCGGTGATGATCCCTGGATAGAAGCAATAACAAACTATCAAACTGTAAATTGTGTGCAGCTTACAAAGGCTGTCAAATTATTCCTCCTTCAGGGAGATTGTGCACATGGGATCACATGGAATCTTGTCATTGTTAAAGGAGCATACCTGTGTTTGTGCATGTCTGAGCCCAATATATACAATCCACATATATGTTACATTACTGACAACCATTTCCCAAAATACACTACTTTAGCAGTAAATTTTAGATTTTTTTTCTGACCTTCCAGACTGCCATTAGCTTCAGTTCATTGCAGTACGCTATTAAAGGACCATATCACCCATTTTGCATGTTTGAGTCTAATATATTCAATTTTCATACACGTAAGGTTACTGACAATCATTTCCCAAAGCATACTACTGGAATGGTGAATTAAAAATGTTTTTCCTACCTTCCAGACCGCCATTAGTTTCAATTCATTCTGGTTTGCTATTAAAATCAACTTGCTTATACTTGAAACATTTTTGGAATAGGGTAAACCATCATCATGAACAAGATATGTATTCAGGATTTTTTCAAAGTTAAATTAATTTAAGTTAATTTAAGCGTTTAAATGCAGTATAAAGTGTGGAGTGAATGTATGTCTCCACCGGGGAATATAGTCCCAAAAGAAGACTTGCATTCATCAAAAAATTTAAACAACCATGACTTCATAAGGCTGCATAACTATTAGTAGGTGAAACATCGATTTTTAAGGTGGGTGTATCACTTCAATATTTGATTTTGAAAGATTAAGAAATTTTGCAAAATATCAGGAAAGCTGAAATATGGTTATATCCTTTGGGAAATGATTGTCAGTAAGCTTATGGGTATGAAAATTGTATTAGGCTCAAACATGCAAAATGAGTGGTATGGTCCTTTAAAATCAACTGAAATGCGCTTGAGGGTAAGTAATCCATCACAGCTAACACAATGTCTGTTTGTTTTTTTTTTTTGTTTTTTTTTTAAGTCATTTTATTTAACAGATCCAAAACAGAGCTACATGGATGAAAATGTACGTCTCCGCCTGGAAATATAGTCTGAGGAGAAGACGGCTTTTACAAAGAAATTAAAAATGACCGTGCTTTCTACAATCGTGTATAGATGTTGGAAGACGAAATGCTGAATTTTTAGGTGGGTGTATCACCTGAACATTTTTTTTTTAAACCTTTATTTATTCAGGGTTAGTTCACTGAGCATCAACTGCTTTTTGTCAGGATCACACACACACACACACACACACACACACACACGCGCGCACACACACACCTGGAAGCTGCCCAGTACAACCACAGACTTCTCTGCTGGCCACTGAGCAGCTCCACTGGAGCATTTGGGGGTTAGGTGCCTTACTCAAGGGCACCTCAGCCTCAGTGGTGATAATTAGGGAGGGGCAGGCGCTGCTCATTCACCTCCCCGATCCAGATTTCTCCTGCCAGTTCAGGAATTTGAACCAGCNGCAGGCGCTGCTCATTCACCTCCCCGATCCAGATTTCTCCTGCCAGTTCAGGAATTTGAACCAGCAACCTATTGGTCATGAGCTGGCTTCTCTAGCCTTTAGGCCTCCACTGCCCTCACCTGAACATTTGATTTTGAAAGATTAAGGGACTTGAAAAAATAACTGGAAAACTAAAATAAGGTTTTATGTTTTGAAATTGTTGACAGTAACGTAACATATACGCAGGCTGTATATATTGGGCTCAAATATATGATCCTTTAATCTTGTTATTTGGACACTTCTGTTGTCACTTTTCCAAGCTAAGCGTTTTCTCAAAACACATTTTGGGTATAAAAAAAAAAAATCTAATTTTGAAAGGAAAAAACCCTTAATGCAGTCCACAAAATATCACACACATGCACATGCACACACACACGAAAATGCATTCAGTAAGACATACAGGCATGGAGACAGCCAAGTTTATATTCCGGTCTTCTGCTGCTCTTTGTGCAAAAGAATGAACCACAACATGTTTCAAAATAAATTAAAGTAAAAAGGACCTTGTTAAATAAGCGATGAGTACCAGAAGTCTTTGTTACCCTCTTGGATACACTTAACTGAGCTTGCCTTCTCTAACCTTGACAACAAAATTGGGAAATCATGTCCAAAACGTTAAAAAGTAATGGCACAGCTCTGTATTCATTAATTAAGCTTATTATTTAATACAGTCATTGACTTTTGGAGGTCCCACAGGTGGCTCTCCTTGCTTGTGTCGCCTCTTGAACCTTTCGAAGAAGAAATGTAATAAGGTGTGGGTGGATGAAAGGCTCCGACTGTAATGACAGCACACGAGCACACACTCGAATCTGAATTGTGTGTTTGCTGCTTGAAGATACTCCAGCAAAAGTGCGTGCACAGTCCTACATCACAAACACACACACACACACACACAAAGAAAATACAACTTTGCAACTGAATCAACTCTTGACTCTAAGTGTGAGACGTAGAATTCAGTCAAGTCTCTTATTAAAATGCTTGCTGACAAATGCGTACATCTGCCATTAATTAAGTATTAGTCACAGAAGAAGGTTATGAATGGATTAATTGCTGATTAGGACCCAGCTGCCGCAAAAGCAATTTTGTGATTTGAGCAATCTAACTATCTCTCTGTATGTCCAGCATAATCTTTCTAAAAAAAAAAAAAAAAAAAAAAAAGGAAAAAAAAAGGAAAGATGAGGGCATCATCATTTCATTCTACTCAGAGTCGTCTACCTCCTCTAATTGAACCCAATTACACAATGACACAGATTTTCTTTTTCAACCAGTAACTGGTCAAATATTAGGACTGCTCTGATACAGAATATGCCTTAAAGGACCATACCAGCGATTGTGCATGTTTGAGCCCAATATATACAACATATACATTACGTTACTGACAACCAATTTCCAAAACATAAAAGCATATTTTAATTTCCTTGTAATTTTTTCTAATCCTCTAATCTTTCAAAATCAAATCTTCAGGTGACACAACAACCTTAAAAACCAATGTTTCATCTTCTAGCACTTGCTCCAATTAAGCCGTCTTCTCCTGGGACTATATTTCCTGGCAGAGACATACAGTGTCTTCAGATCCTCTGGTGCTTTGCTCTTAACTTTCCCAAAGAGCAGAACTAAAACTTTCAGCTATACAGCCTTTAGTTGTTACACTCCAAGCTGCTGGAACAGCCTTCCTGAGGATCTGAGACGAGCTGAAAATATTGATATTTTTAAACATGGACTTAAAACCCATTTGTTCAGCCTGGCTTTCATATAGTGTCTTATAATTTTATAGTATCTTATTGTTTTTAATTAATCACTTTTAACTTCCTTCTTCCTATTACTTTGATGTACATTAGTCTCACATTGTAACACTTCTGAAAATTGTCAGTTGCCTGTAAAGCACTTTGAGTTGCATTGACTTGTATGAAAGGTGCTATATAAATAAAGTTTAATTGATTGATTGATTGATTCAGTGCAGCTCCATCTTTGATGGGTTGAATAAAGTTACTTTGACAAAAACTGAATGTTTTTAATAGCGTACTGAAACAAACTGAAGCCAATGACAGTCTGGAAGGTAGGAAGGTAGGAAAAACAATTCTGAAATTTACTGTTGAAGAAACACATTTTGGGAAATGCTCATCAGTAACTTCAGTAATATATCGGGCTAAAACACACACAATTGCCAGTGTGATCCTTTCAAGGACCATACCACCATTTTGCATATTTGAGTCTAATATATTCCATTTTCGTACATGTAATGTTACTGACAATCATTTCCCAAAGCATACTACCGGAACGGTGAATTAAAAATATTTTTCCTACCTTCCAGAATGCCATTGGTTTCAATTCATTCTGGTATGCTATTAAAATCAACTTGTTGATGTTTGAAACATTCTTGGGATAGGTAATCCATCATCGCGAACAACATATGTATTCAGGTTTTTTTTTCAAAGTTACATAATTTTAGCATTTAAGCACAATAAAAAGTATGGAGTTAATGTGTCTCCACCAGGGAATATAGTCCCAAAAGAAAACCTGTGTTTATCAAAAAATTTAAACCATAACTTCATAAGGCTGTGTAACTATTAGCAGGCAAATCATAAATTTTTATGGTGGGTGTGTTGCTTAAATATTTGTTTTTGAAAGATTAAGAGATTTTTGCAAAATACTAGGAAAGCTAAAATACAGTTTTATCCTTTGGAAAGTGATCAGTAAACTTGTCAGTAAACACAGTCAGTAAACTTACATGCATGAAATTGAATATATTAGGCTTAAACATGAAAAATGGGTGGTATGGTCCTTTAAACATGCATATGCAGTATAGACAGTGAAATTCTTCAGTCAGCTTTATCATGGTTCTTATACACTGCACAAAGCTGCTAGTGCATTAAATTAAGTTACAGAGGAGGTAAAATCCAGTGGTGATGGTGGTTATTAATATAAATTATTAGTTGAGTTGAATAATTTGAATGCGTGACATTTTCCTTATGTCAGATTTAGTTGAATTAACAGGACATGCATGCATGTGCTATGCTACAGTATGACAAGACACATGAGTAAGAAGACGTGTACTGCATAGCAATTTTTACGAGATGCAGGCCACATAATACTACTGGTAGCAAAAATAAAACTGTAATCCATCCATCCATCCATCCATCCATCCATCCATCCCCTATACCCACTTACCCTCTGCAGGGTCACAGGGGTTGGAGCCTATCCCTGTTTTCATTGGACGAGTAAAGTAAAGCAGTAAAATTTATTCATATAGCACCTTTCAAGAACAAAAGTCACAAAGTGCTTCACTTAAAATAAGCTTAAAATAAACCATAAAACACAGACGACAAATAAAAGTAACAAAGCAAGTGTTACCCAAAGGCAATTCTAAAAAGATGGGTCTATGAGCTGCTTTTTAAATGTGTCAAACGAGTCCACAGCTCTTAAAGATAAAGGGAGAGAGAGTCCCAAAGCCTCAAAAGGTCTGTTGCCTGTAGTTTAGAGCCTAGAGCGCAGCGAGCCCTGATCAGACGACCTGAAAGTCCTGCTAGAGATGTCAGGTTATAATAGTTCACTCATATAGGAAAGAGTTTGTCCAAGCAGAGCTCTGAAAGTGAAAAGAAAACTTTAAATTGGAACCTGAATTCAACGGGGAGTCGGTGCAAATAGATCAATATGGGTGTCATACGTGACCATTTGGAAGATCTAGTCAGAAGCTTTGCAGCAGCTTTCTGGAGACCCTTTAAAACGATCCAGTGAGGCCTTTCCAAATGAGATGAAAAAAATGCATGCGTGATCATCTCCATTTCATTGTGTGACACGATGGGACTAAGTTTAGCAATATTTCTTAAATGATAAGAGTCAAGAACGAATCAAACATTTGACAGTGTATAATTTTGTCAGGATAAATTTGAGAATTTGGGAGCGTGATTAATTAAAAAAAAAAATGCTTAAATAGCAGAAACATAATGCTTTTCTTTTTTTTTTTTCATGATCTCAAATCAGTTTTCCAGCTTAAATTCAAATTTAGCTCTACTGGATTCTATTAAAACAGAGTCCACAGAGTGAAAAGTAAGTAACCCCCCCGAATACTGCAGTATTATTTCACAACAAGTACTTACCCAGTGATCTGTGGCAGCGTATCAGTGGACAGCAGAGAGAGTGGCAGTTTATCTCGCTCAATGAGCCAGATGGTGTATTGGCCACTTTGCTTGGGGTGGAGGAACACAGCCATGTCCAGGCCACAGGGACCTTGCGCCCCCTGCAGCCAAGGACTCAGAACCCAGGGGCCACCGAAAGCTGAACCGTTCACCCAAAGGAACTGGCCTAAGACAGAGGACACAGAACATGTACTGTAGGACACAGAATAAAGCGAGTATTACACAGCAAAGTGCCACAATAAGATAATATCACTAAGAGAAAAACTGTTAAAATAATCCTTATTAGCAACTGAGTAGTATAAGCAAACTTCAAACTTCTCCAAAAAAATCTACATCTCACAGCTTTCAACATCATGATGAGACACCATGTTGATACGCATAGGAGCCCGATGAGTTACGGGCTATGATTTCAAAAAAAGTTTTCATCCAATTTGATGAAAAAGTTGAAGAAGAGCAGAGGATGAGTCCTCAAGCAGAAAAAGGCAGAGGGTAGAAAAAATAAAAAAATCAAAGCATTAGTTTTTTAAACTTTGATATTTAGTTGAATATCTTTCACCCTATTACGCTCAGTTGAGCAGAAAGTTCATCAGAAGCTCTCTGTGTGTGTGTGTGCAGTCAGTAACCAAAGAATTTCAGCTTGAAAAGAGGGAAATTCACTTTTAATGTGTTGAGTTTAGCACCGTTGATGAGGGAAAGCTAAAAATGCAAAGCAAAAATCTATGCAGAGGACAAGCAAGTCTACTGAATGGCATGGATGGATGGATGGATGGACAGCTGAATATAATGAGCATAATATCTGCTTGCTGGCCCTGTGATAGACTGGCGATCTGTCCAGGGTGTACCCCACCTCTCGCCCTATGACAGCTCAACAGGACAAACGGGTACAGAAAATGAATGGATGGATGGATCTGCTTGCTGATGCAGTTTTACAGCTAATAAAACTGAAAAAGATGGATATTTTCTCCGTTTCCACTTTGTGCTCTTTTCTGTGAATAATGGGTAGACCCAGTTAGGGAAAACCAGATTTCTTGAACTGGGACATGTGTTTCCTTGTGTAGACCAGCCTTTGTACTCAGACAGGCTTTTGCCATCAGTTATGTATACAATTTGCAGTTTTGTACTGAACCATACAGAGGAAGGAAGAAGTATGCCATAAAAACTCCTGTACATTTTTTCCCTTTTCATTTGAAAAGCCAATTTTTCAGGTTAAATCCTCATTTTTTGACTCAGCTTGAATATTCAAACTATTCAAACAATTATTTAAGTAGGAATACAAACTTCACAACCAAACAAAAACTACCTAAAAAAAACAAAAAAAAAACAAAACAAAAAAAAAAAANAAAAAAAAAAAAAACACAGTTCTGTACAGAGACTCTTGAGACTGGAACTCTTTGCTAATTCATATCAAACACATGAAGAATAGAAGTTTTAAAGTGAAATTCCTGCAGGAATCAACTGATGTCATAATCATCCTTTGCAATCATGATCTTGACATTGCTTTGTTGACATTGTTTTAGATTTGAAGGAGTTTTACATACTTATCTGATGACTAATGATGTATACTATTTCAACCGTTGGAAGTTGTTTGATACTTTATTTTTCAGTATATTTTACATTTCATATGTCTTTGAGCTATTTGTTTTCTTATGTATGTCAATGTAATAGTTCATGTCTAGCTTTCATTGCTTTGTGCAGCGCCTTCCACAAATATTAGCAACCTTGGTAGATAAAAGCAATGAAACGTGGGAAAATGTCTTTATGTATATCTTCTTGATCTTTCATTAAAAAATATTAACAAATACAAAATAACTAAAAGGAAAAGAAATTCTTATCATGAAATAAAGAATTTTTTCCTTTCAATTATTTCACTTTAAAGTTTATATTTTTGTTAATATTTTGAATGAAAGATCAAGAGGACAAACATTAAAGGCTTTTTTCATTTTGCTTTTCTTAATCAAGGCTGCCAATATATGTGGAGGGTGCTGTATGTGTGAACCCCAGGAAAACTACTTTTGGGGAAAGCTATACATTAAACAATGAACAATCACTGACTCTTACCTTACAGATATTAAGCAAAAAAATACAAATACAATGACTCAAGTTTTCATACAGAATGTTGACTATAATATAATATTGTGGCATACATACTTCTAATTCCAATCTAGCTCCAGTGAAAATAGCCTTTCGGTTAGTACAGATAAGCAGCAGTGATAGCTGGGTTTCATAACACTGTTTTAATGCAGATTAGGTTGAATTGGTTTTCTAGTGACAGACAAAAAAAAAAAAAAAAAAAAAAAAAAAAAAAAAAAAAAAAAAAAAAAAAAAANAAAAAAAAAAAAAAAAAAAAAAAAAAAAAAAACAGAACTGAACATGATTATCATCAAGAACAAAATAACTAAAGGCAGTAGCCATTCTTGATCCTGAATCTGAAGTAAAACTTAGCTGGCATTCATGCAGCCCAAAACTAAAGTGGAGAGAAAAGGGCTCCACCTGCAGCATGACTGGTACTTTCCTCTGAGAGCTGCAGGTAAGTTGACTTCCTATATAGACTCGGTGGCTCCACCCACATAGGAGATTGGCCAGAAAAAAAGTGTCGATTGTAATGCTGTGTTCCTATACAGAGCCCCTAAAGTCCCAAAAAAATGATTTTTTTTTTTTTTTTTTTTTTAATTTTGTGCACATGTACACACAAGATAATTATCTTGTGGGAACAAGTGCACATGATAAAAAAATAATAATAATAATAATAAAATAAAATCATTTTTTTGGGACTTTAGGGGCTCCATATGTTCCAGACAACTTGGAACTCTGAATTTTCCTACCTGCTACTTGCGAAAATGCATTGGAATGGCACTTCATGTTGGAGCTCTGACTTGGAAACTTGGACCAAATCCATCTACCCTGTCTTCAACGAAGATGACGTCACTCAACATGGTAGCACCTGTGGAGGCGAACCTTGTGAATGTAAATAATCAGCTAAAAGCTGAATAAAGTGAATTTTCTTGCATGTCACTGAACTAAAAAGAACTATAAATAAGATAAAACTGTTATGTATGTATGTAGACTGATGTCAAAATATGTTGTCAATGTTGCTAATTAGCTATATATAGTGTATAGATAACTGTGTCATTGGTAGATAAATAATTTCAGAAAAATCACTTCTCTGCACAAATGTTTAATAGCCTCTATGATAAGTAACCAACATACACTCAATAAACTGAAAAAGTGGCATATTTATTAATACAATCCAGCCAAACAGTCCTGCAATAATTACTAACTTTGTGAAATAAAGCTAGTATTTATTACTAATTTTATTTATTTTATAGTATTTATTGGCTTTCAAATATGTTTTTTTTTTTTTTGTTTTACACTTGGCATCATGGGTGCTGGAATGCTTGGAGGGCAGAAGTCCGAATTCTCAAGTGGGAAATTCTGACATTCTACTTTAACTGGAACATAGCATAAGGGATTTTCTAAAAATGTCTTAGATTCTCAGTCACATAAGTCATGGGATGTTAAGAAATACTATGTCAATGGTCATCAATGGCTCCATTGCAGTTGACTTGATTTAGATACCTTTAAGTGCCAAAAGGTGTAGAAAACTGAATATGGGATTTAATTTGGAATAAAATCCCTGAGGGCACTGAGAAACTGGTGAAAAGTGGTGAATTTGGAAAGCTCCAGTTAAACCTCATTTTCACTCCCTTCTCCATTCACGCTCTTCACACAGACAGTCCAGACAATTTGGCAACAATGGTACAAGCGCTTCCAACAAGTCTGCAGGCAACACGGAGAGTACACATGTTCTGTACAACCAGCAGCAATTTGACTGAAATGTTTCAAGATAAAGTAGGCTGGAAGGGCTTATGGTCTAAAAGCTGAAAACTTCTGTTTTCCAGTCCAAATGAGATGAAGAAAAAGCTGCTTGGGAGTAGTTATTGACATGCAGCAGATTAGAAAGGGAATAGTATAATTCCATGATAGGATTACAGCCTCCATTTTCATTTTATTTTTGGATACTGATGTGTAACAGAGGTAAAAACTCCTCATAGTGCATCACACGACTTGTGCTGATTAGTGCAATATTTTATTTGATAGTTTTCTAACTCATGTATAAAGATATGAAACCACCAGCTTGTATGGCCATGATAATTCAAGTGATCTCCCTGATGCCTGGAACACATTACAAAATAATGTAGCCAATCTTGGGCCCATAACCTCTTTTCAACGGTTTTTAACAAAGCCCTGATTTTTTATTTTATTTTATTTTATTTTATTTTATTTATTTATTTATTTATTTTTTTTGCTGATTCTAAAAATTATTTTGACCAGATTCTCCTGTTGGTGTGAGGTCTGTATGGAATGTATTCGACTTCCTCTAATGTGCTTAGAAGTCTGTCATGGATGCACCAATTACCTGCGACCAAAAGACCGATAGCCAATGGGACCCAGACTTTAGAGCCAGAAAAGAAGACATAAAAGCAACAACTGTGGCAGAACCTGTGAAGCAACATGATGGAGTCTGGAAATGGAGGATGAATTATTTTGTGGAAACAACACTCATATATTTATCAGCTAAATATGTACAGGCTGTATTCACAAAGTCTCCATGATGTCGTCCATTTTTTCTTTCTTGTTTTGTTTTGCTAAAAAAAAGTGTTTTACTCTAAAGCCACATCAGAATCAAGTTTCATTATGAAAGATTCCATGAGATTTCCGGTTACGAGTCTGGATTCTGGTTGTGAACAAGCCGTTAGTATATTGTGCCGTTGTGACTAAATTGTTAAGTGTGTGTGCGTTCTCCACACCAAAAACTGAAATTTATCATTATATGTCATTATGTGAGATCTGCTAAAAGTAAGTGGGAGCTGTATCATTTGAATTTTTAAAATCTGTGAAAATGACATTTTTTTTTTTTTTTTTNTTTTTTTTTTTTTTTTTTTTTTTATTTTGTTGGAAGGACCCACAGTAATCACAAATCTGGATATCTGGATACATGCTAACGCTCGTACTCCAGTCTGCCTGCTTTGCTGCAACTAATGGACTTTCTTGCATTTATCATTTATCTGTGGTGTTCAGACTTAACATAATCCAAGGTTTTCATGAAATGCTGAGGATCAAAACGAGCCCAAATGCCAAAATCACAAACATTCAATCAATCAAACTAAAAGCCTCATTCTGCATCATTAAATCAGCTGGTAAAAACTTTTTCACAACTCTCTGAGCGGCTCCTGATTCAATCAACTGTGGCTCTTATTGACATAGCATGCCAAATCAGGCCAACTGTTGGTGAGAATAGAATTCCCTTAGATAAAACTGCAGCTAAATGCCTGACAGGAGGGAAAGGAACCATTTAAACTGTATTTTGTCAAATCCTCTTACAGCATAATGCATTTACCCAGACAGAAAAAAGCTTTTTTGGGGTCCCAACAATTTAGCTGCCTCGCATTTTAATTTACAACCCATTCATTCGGGTGACAATGTGACACAGCTTCCACCATAAAGAAATGATGTGAAAGCAAGGTTAATATGCTGACAAATGAGCCCCCTTGTGATGGGGGTTTTACTGTTGTTTTCAGGTTGCAATGTTCCAATTTCAGACCAGTGATATGGAATTAAATCGTGGTTTATGAGGATACAGCCATGATTCAAATCAAGATTATAATGTTGAAATATTTGTCTAATTATTTCATAACTGGGCTCAGTGTGGCTAATAATAAATCCATCCATCAACATACATACAGTAGGCCTATATAAATCAATAAATATAATTCGATCTCACTCCTTCCTCTTAAGGGCCTTGGGTTACAACGATAAGAATGAACAGGTTTCAGCAATATTGTACATGCAGGACAAGTATGAATCTAAAATCTAATATGGCAAATAACCAAACTTATCAAAGCTAGCGACTAGACATTTGCAATAATTTACCACTAAATGATGATGCAATATGGACAGACTCACTGCAAAATCAATAGCTGAGCAATTAGATAACATAGTGATTGCCAATTAAGCCTCTAAAATCTGTACAAGAAATCTAGAATTAATGGGAAGTTAGTTCTTACATTACGCAGGATCTCATAACATCGGTGATTTACTGAATAAATTAAAATGTCACTGTACATCACCTTTATGTGAACATGACTCAGAGTTTTTTAAGGGAAATGACCCAGTTAGGAGGGGGCATTGCTGCTTTATTGTTGCAATTTGTAGAATAATTCATAGTGTTGCTGATGGTTACTTAGTAATTAAACAAAATTGATCAGAATCTCACCAAATAAATTAGTGTGGTTAGCAGTGTCGCCCCATAAAAAGAAGGTCATGGTTCGAATCAGGCTGTGGAGTTTCCATGTTTTCCATGTGTCTGCATGGGTTTTCTCCGCAAAATACAAAGATGCAAGGGTTAGGTGAATTGGACAGTACATTGCTCATAGGTGTGAATGATTTTTCTGTCTGTATCTGTTTGGACTGGCCTGTCCAGGGTGTAAACTGCCTCTCACCCGATAAACTCTTGGAGCGGCTACAGCCTCTCACGATCCTGCAAAGGATAAACAAGTAGAATGCGTGATGGATGACAGCCAATTTATTAGATGCTAGAGAGTTTCCTGATCAGCATTCTCCTTTTGTAGCCGCTGGTTAACACCACTGACTGTTTCCACTCTCCCTTTTCATTATCAGGAGTGTGAATGTCTTCATCCAATCATACATTTTCTCCACCTTGCAGAGATTTCTCTAGAAGGGCAGCATTATCAACACAAGCTGGTTCATTGACAAACACAAACTCATCCTCAGTTTTCTGTAATTATATTTGTTGCTTATAATTAACATGTATTATGTATATTCTTGTGGAGTATATGCTACTGAATCAGTGAAATGAAATTTTGCAAGACAAGCTATATTACTCTGCAGAAAAAAAATCATTTAAAAAAATCATTTTCGCTTGAAATGCGCTTGTCTATTCATTTGGTGTCTCATATATAAAACTGTGACTCAAATTTAATGTATGCACAAAAAAGGAAACTTGTTTGTAGCAAAAAAAAAAAAAAAAAAAAAAGATTCATATTTGTAAAACTGTGCCTCCACACACCTACATGCAATTCCCCATGTAAAGCTGATCGTTGAAGAGAATGTGACTTCTGATAAGAAGACCAAAAAAAAAAAAAAAAANAAAAAAAAAAAAAAAAAATGTAACTAAGGCATAAATGGAGGCAATTGTGGATGAGATGTATTGAGGAAAACATTCATTTTGGTTGCTGGAGCAATGGGATCAGCAACAAACATCATGCTACACAGAGTCAGCTTGACAGACAGTTCAGCTTTAGTGATGAATCATTTTCACAAAGTTAAACAAGCATCTTAACATACATAGAAACTTCCTCAAACCTCTCCTGCATCTTCCTGTGTCCATCCATTTTATAAATCAGTCATACTCAAACTCTGGACTTTGGTCCGGATCCAGACCAAACCACAACTGCATCCGGATTCTGAGCAAATTATACTTTTCATATATATTATTTGTAGCGAGACATTGCTGCGACACAACGAGTCAAAATTCTCCGCTTTCTCCACGGCAAGCAGCGTAGAAAGCGAATCCAAATGTCCAACTGCTCCACTATCTGTGTGAGAATGTCTGCTCAGTTTTGGTTCAGTCCAATCACATTCAGCGTCCCGTCATCTCCATGACAATGATGGGTTGACACAGTGTTGGGGTCAAAATTGAGAGTTGATAGAGCCTCTAATTTCAACCCCCCCAACTTAAATTCCAGGTAAAAATTAGGATCCCAATCCAACTCTGGCTTGACTGACCTTAATAAACAGAACTTTGTCTTATTGAAAATCTTCTTTGTGGACCTTTTAGGTTTGTATTTGAATACTCCTATTATAAATGTTCTCAGGCAGGGAAAATTAACGTGTTAAACAAGATTCTGTCTTTTCAGAATAAGATAAACTTCCCCTTGAACAAAGTCATATTTTCAGAATAAGATGATTTTCCTNGTCTTTTCAGAATAAGATAAACTTCCCCTTGAACAAAGTCATATTTTCAGAATAAGATGATTTTCCTTCCAACAAGAATATGTCAGACTTGACCAGTTACCACCTTGTGGCTGAAGCCATGACTAACATGCAAACATCGTTTAACATATCAACCAAGGTAGTTTCTTCTCTGAACTCTATAAAAGTGTTAATTAACCCAAAATAAAGTATATGGTGAAAATAAGTGCAATGAATCTGTTACAAAATAAAGTTAATCCTTTAAGATAAACTAAATCAAATCAATTCAGTTGTGGGGCCTCTTGTTTCTGTGATAAACTAAAGAAACAGTTCAATAAAGCATATAAAACAGGAATTTTAAACAGGATTATTCAATGTATAATGATTACAAGTTTAAAAGTTTCTGCAATTAATTGCATAACTCTGTGCAATAAATTAGTTTATTTATTTAATCGATTCACATCTCTAATATGTTCTAAACACTCATATTTTCACAAAAAAAAAAGTAGTTGGGTCCTGCCGGCTGTGTGGGGGAGTTTTAGTTGGGGGGTCTGCTGTATGTGTGTCTGGCTTCGGGTGTCTGGGTTCTGCCCCTCGCCTGGGTGCCGGGTCTCGCCCTCGCCAGCTTGGCGGGCCGTGCTTATGTGTGGGGTACGGGGGTGTCGGCCCTGGGCTCCTTATGTCCCACTGCTGGTGTTCTGGGTGTTGTGGCCCGTGTGGTGCGGGGCC
>VXCM01001898.1:38683-135182 GCA_014773175.1 Lucifuga dentata
AAAAAAAAAAAAAAAAAAATGGCTTAACACACTTTCATCTCAGTTGTTACACACAGATCCACCAAACTTACAATTAAGTGCATATGTATGTGTTCCTTCATTGGTCAGGATTTTGTCAGTTAGCCAATGAATGATCTAGGATGATTGATTCTAACCAATGGATCAACAGAGGAGTGTTATATTGCAGGAGTAGTTGGAAAAATCTGTGATTTGATTGATCCCATTGTTGTATGGTTTTCCTGTACTGAAAGGGTAAGAGATCTTTTATGGCGTCTGCCCCAACTACACGGAAATTTAGTTAGGACCTAAAAATGAAGCCTCTTATTCAATGTCTAGTTTTAAATTATTTGTGAGAGATATATTGGCTCAGTCTGTCTTGTCTTGCGCCTGCTTTTCTTAGTATGTTATTACGGAATCTCCTTCAACTTGACTTTTGTTTATGTGTTTTTGTGCTTTAAATATCCTTTTATAGTACATGTAATTTCATCATGTCAGAGTGTTGTGTTATCTTGTTCTGTTATTTGTGCAACTTTTTGTACGCTTGGCCAGGTCTCCCTCACAAAAGAGATTCTGAATCTCAAGTGGACTTCCTGGTTAAATAAAGGTTAANAAAAAAAAAAAAAAAGGATCATGCCTGTTGGGTTTGAAATATGATATTTAGCTTCACTTTCTCAGTACAGATCATGATCAAGCTGGCTCAGAGCCAGAATTACTCCATCGCTCAGGGCGATCCAATCACGAGGCCTCAAATGGGACATCATTCACCCCTGTCAGAACTGTGTGAGGCTCATAACACTGATAAGCAGCAGCATTTCCCAGAATTCTTGTTCCTACATGATTTGCTGTCATGCCCTGTAATTTCACCGAGTCATATTCGACATTTCCTACCTTCAAGGTATTTGTTTTGTAATTTATTACACATGTTAAGCCTTGATTATTTAAATTAGTTAACTATTAATAATAAAGTACATTCCGTACACTTTATTTTCCCTCTAACATCTTACAACACAAGTGGATTATAATCAACTTAATTAAGCCTCCCACTCTCAATGCAATAATTACAGGAGGCTTACAACAATGCATTAATTATAAACCAAAATAATCTAAGCATGTTAAAAGCAATTTGAAGCTCTGTCAATGAATGTAACAGTTATTATTTTAGATAATTCTAAGACTGAAATAGTTTTTGAAATTATTCAGGGATTAGTAAAGGAAAACTCCTTATTGAATCTTATTGTAATTGAAAAGATAATACATTCATTATGTATGTTATATGAGCTCTACTTCTGAAATCCAAACTTCTATGTTCTTACCAACAATACAGCTTTACAAAAGGAAAAGATCAGTGATGAAGACGAGTTTTGCCTCTGCATTTTTAAATACTGAGCAATGAATCACACTGTCATAACATTTGTGGTATAATAGATTTCTTGTGTTGCAATATTTTTGTTACGGAATCAGAAAGGAACATTTGCATTTTGAAAAATGGAGCTACTGTATATTGTAACTTCTCTGCATCAATAACTGTTAATAATAAAGTGCATTTAATGAATAATAAAGGTAATAAAGGGGGTAGCTACAGGATATTTATGAGGTGCATCATGAAATAATGACAGACAAAGTCTTGACATCATCATGCAGCCATATTCCCTCAATCATAACTATATGTTACAGGCATCTTTAAACCTTTGCCTTGACATAGGCGTTCTACATTATTTTCTCATTTGCATATCACATAAGCCGCAAAAATGAAGATATCTTTCAGTCTGGCAGTAAATTTCCTTTCATGAAATCTGAGTGATGTGTATAAAATGTATCTGATCTAAATGCATTAATGATCAATACCATTGGATATTTCAAAACCCACTCAGTTGATAAGTCAGTTTATTCCAAAGGCAAGTTTTGATCTTATTCACACACTTTCTGTGGCGCTGCTCCTCTTCCTCAAGCGTCAACTGCTGTGCATCTCGCAGCCACACACACTCCAAGAAGTAAAATTGGTTCAGATTCATTGTTAATATTGCACGCAAAGTTCATTTAAAACCCAAAAGGGAAGTGGAATAATACTTTCCAATTGATCTTTGGGAGATCGAATATAACCTTTAACACGATGGAAGTTTGACAATAAAAATTAAAGCAGGAATGTTTCGCTGTAGATGGATGGAGTGTTAAGATATAAAAAGAAAAGGAAGACAGCAAAAACAAAACAAAAAAAAAAATACTCCTGAGAAAACATGATTGAGTATTGACTGGAGGAGATCTAAACATGGCCAAAATTAGCTGGAAAATGTATCAACCACACATCATTGTATACCTTTTACTGACAAATACACAAAATCTATTGATTTTTGACCAGGAATACCAGAATACGTGAGGAGAGCTGGGACATTATCACTGTCCAGACTCCAAATTAACAATCGATCTCACACCTTGCAGTCTGAGATGTTGGGGGAATAGGTGCAGAGCAGCTTTTCATGTGGTTGCCCTCACTGCACGTGAACCCGCTGCTCGTTATTTACAGTGAAGGACCTTTTGTCTACGCTCGGTGTAGCACAGGATCATCAGATTCTCCAGCTGTTCGGTCAATGACAACCAATACACAGAATCAATGGAAGTAAATCAAACAAACAGATGGTCCCAAAAAGCTTGAGTGCCTCAGAATTTAAAAATACACAGAAAAAAAAAAAAAAAAAAANAAAAAAAAAAAAAAAAAAATCAGGAAAAATAAAATATGATTGGCATCAGAGTTCCCAACAAACACCCAAAGCACCCTATGAGACCAATTTAAGTACTACATCATGTTCACATTATTGAAGCAAACATGAGTATTAGGGCAGTTTTGATTGTGCTGGAGGTGGTTCTGCAACCCCCTAAAGACTGATGCTTAGTGAAATACAAATATAACACCAGAGCAGGTGTAAATATCAAATATTTGCACAGGTAAGAAGGCAACTTCATTTTACAAGGTCTTACTGTTGGAGGCTCATTTGTACTGTTAAGTATGTAATACATTTATGTATGTACCGTACGCACAGTTCTGCATCTGTCAAATTTAATGAGACAGAATAATATATGTGCTTTTCCTTGGCAAGTTTCAAATGATCATCTAATTGGAATTCATGAAAAATCACCGTAACTACACAGTTACACTAAATAAGCACTGTGATAATTGAAGCTCATTCATAAAGCTTCTCTTATGTTAATCAGTGCATCAGTGTCACATCAGGTAGTGTTGTTGTCAGGTGTGTCACAGGTAAAAACCAATGAAGATCATCGAGTTTAATGAGCTGCTTCATAATTAAAAGCCACAATTTATCCTGAGTCATATGGTTTTAAAGTGACATAGACAGGTTAAATCAGCAAAGGAAACATAAATTCTGCTTCAGAGCTCCACATTTTAAAATATTTACACTAAAGTAAAAGGTAAATGCACAAATTAAAGGACCATACCAGCCATTTTACATGTTTGAGAATAATATATTCAATTTTCATACATGTAAGGTTACTGACAATCATTTCCCAAACGATAAAACCGTATCTCAGCTTTCCTGATATTTTGTAAAATCTCTTAATATTTCAAAATCAAATATTGAAGTGATACACCCACCTTAAAAATCAATGTTTCACCTGCTAATAGTTACACAGCCTTATTTTATGGTTGTTAAAAGTTGGTTGTTAAAAGTCATGGTTGTTAAAAGTCATGGTTGTTAAAAGTTTTTGATAAATGCAGGTCTTCTTTTGGGACTATATTCCCCAGTGGAGACACATTCACTCTGCACTTTTTATTGCACTTAAGCACTAAAATTATGAAACTTCAGAAAAACTTGAATATATTGTTGTTTGCGTTGATTCTAATAGCATACCAGAATGAACTGAAACCAATGGTGGCCTGGAAGATAGAAAACAACTTTTTTAACTCACCATCAGTAGTGCTTTGGGAAATGATTGTCAGTAACATAACATATGAAAATTGAATATATTAGCCCCAAACATGCAAAATGGGTGGTATGGTCCTTTACTTTAACCTCCGTGTGATCGCTGTGTGCAGGTGGGGTGGGGTGGGGGGGTGTTGTGTCTGTGTGAGGGAGCTAGACGCGTACATGCGCACGCACACATACAATGAATAGGCTCAATGTCGTGAGAATGTATGAGAGATTCGATCAAAACTCACCATTTAAAAACTGACTGATCAGCTGAGTGAGTTTATCGATCAGATTTATTGATCATTAACACATGTGAGATGAATACAGTTGCCCAGAAGACATACTACTGAAATTAAGACCAGAATGAAACAGATCTTAATTTTTGTCCCAACACGTAAATAAGAAAATACTGTAGCAACGCCTCTTTCAAGGTAAAGGTCTGTAACAGGCGTTTATGAATAAAGGAACATGGTTGTGTGATGATTTTTGTCCTTATCGACGTGGTAAATCATGCATTACACTTTATAGGTCTGGCCCCATGTCTCTCAAATGGTCAGAGAAGTTTTCCTCTGCTTTCTTCTAATGCAGTTACGAGTAATTCCACCATGTTAAATTCTGTTAAATTGATTGCATTGGAAAATGGTGAGAATGTGTGAACGATTTTGTCTGTCTCCATCTCCATTTTTACTCAATCTCTCCCTGATCTTCTCACACCTGATTGGCTAAATCAAGTTTGTTTAGCCAATTAAGACATCGATTCTTGTTCGAGTGAACGCACCTGATTTCGTGTATCAGGTATACTTCCTAATGGCTGAGAATTCAATCTGAAAACAGCTTGAGTTTTGCTGCCCATTAATGAACATTAACTAGAAAACTTAACAGTTCATCTTCCAAACCTTCTGTTTCTGTAACAGACGATTTTGGTTCTTCATAACTGCTGCATTATGTCACAAGGACAATGAAAACATACTTAACTTTTTTGTTGTAATTTTCATTCTTATGAGGGCAGGTACACGTATGAATACTGTTCTCAAGAGAGAGCAGATATGTGACCAATATACCATCTCCCTATTATGTAAAAACAAGGGAAAAAACTAGCATCTTAGTACATACAGATTAAAAATTTAAAAAATGGGTTTGTTTAATCCTGCTCATGGTCATCTGTTCATTACTCTCCATTTTAAATATGTACAATGCAGTTTTCCTCATGCTTTTACACATATTTTCTTGCCATTGCTTCTTTGGTAAAAGCAACGTTCATGCACAAATGGTACAAAATCTGAACATAGAAGAATGAGTGCTTCTTTCAGACTGACTATGCACTGAACAAAATATGCTTATGTTAACAAACTGATCATGTTTCTGAACCACAAAAACTCACTAACTTGGATGAAGTTTGGCCCAGAGCTTGAAACTTTTTCCAAAGATGTAGTTGACATAAATTAGAAGTGATCTGGTGATTCATTCAAACATCGAGCATGTCCTTGTTGGAGCTATTTAAATATGACTTACTAAGAAGAAGAAAAAAACCCTGTTTTCTCCATGTGTGAGCTGAGTAGTGAAGGTTGTGTTTTAGCCTCGTTCTAAATGAGCACATTTTCTAAAAGTAGAAGATGTCTCAGCCTTCATTTTGCCTTGACACTTCTTCTATTATAAGCGCTTCCATTTGCAAAAATAGGTGAAAATTCCCCAAAAAATATACGTTGGTTTCATGACTTTATTACAGTAAAGGACATCAAGGCCATTATGTTTGATCGCATTTTATCAGTTTGAACAATCAGTTGGCAACTTACCAAAACTGTACTGTAATACTGTAGGATATTTCCATAATGATTAAAATATTCCATCTTTTATATGTGCACCATGTGATCTTATCCACCTTCATCTTAGTGTTTCCTCAGTTTCTGTTGTAACAATTCAACATAAAGTTTCCCTCATATGATATTAGTATGATATTATAAGGACTGCTTTATTTGTACAGCATCTTTTTAGCTTTTAAAGTAACACCACAAATGAGTGAACGGACTATTTATAAGGCGATGATCAATAATTACATATGATAAATACAATTACACACATTATGATGGGGTAATAGTTACATAGTAGGGCAAGATGTGATGTTACACTAATAAGAAAGAAGAAGAAGAAGAAGAAGAAGAAGAAGAAGAAGAAGAAGAAGAAGAAGGACAGAGAGAGAGAGAGAGAGAGAGAGAGAGAGAGAGAGAGAGAGAGAGCAGAAAATGAATTGACATGAAAGAAAATAAAGAAAAAAGACTTTTTGTTGCAATTTATTTTGCAAAAAGACCCTATGTTTTCTATCCAGATTTTCGTCGTTTCAGTCAGGACAGATTTGTTTATTAGTTGGCTGTAAAAGCGTGGCTCAGCGTTAAAGGGTTACCGGTAGAGGACACACACCTTGCCAGCACTACCCGCTATGATCTTTGAGATTATGACTTGCAAAAGATTTCCAAAACAAACATCCTTCTCTGTCTGCAGTAGTTTACTGCCAATGTTACCATTCACGCCAAGCAGACCTGAGAGAGCAAGACAGACACCAAGTCGAAAGAATGGATGATTAACGCTTTGTCACCATGCCAGTGTCGAGCAAAGTAAAAAAAACAAGTCAACAAAAAGCCTCAGTAGGGATTTAAAGAGGGTTAGCGGTGACTTCAGCCTGAGGAGAAAAAGCACCAGGGTCCCACGAGCTGAGTGATTAAGCGGAGCCATTTCTCGATAGAGCTGATAGAAACTCTGCCAGCGAGCCTTTTCCAAATGCTTGAATGATGCCACAGGCTGTCAGCCATGGCTTCCTCATGTTCATTTGCAACAGGTGCAAAGGAGAAGCAAACACGAGTGAGAAGTCGGCCGAGCGTTTTTAACACAACGCCCAAAACAGACATTTTCACTGATACAAAGAGCAATTTACATGGTTTTAGCAGATGATTGTGTAATTTCACCTTTTTTTTATTTTTGTCACCATCATTTTTCCTGAAATGTTTAAACTAGTAGATGCGTTTGATGCAGTCAGAAGTCTAATTCTTTCGATCTATAAAACACACTTTACATAAAACCTGTGTCGATGTGATATGAGTAATTTGTTTTTAAAATACAAGATACTGTAGAAATTGTATTGTGCCTTAATTGTGCAGTCAAATATGAATTGCACTCACATCGCCAATATGCAGAAATTGTAGTGTTAAACACTCAAATGTAATCATAATGGTATCTTGGGTGACCATTCAGCTACAAAGCCTTAGATTTAAAGGACAATAACAGCGATTTTGCACATTTGAGCCCACGTAACCTCCACCTTATGTTACTGACAATCACTTCCCAAAATATGCTACTGTAGCCGTAAATTTTAGAATGTTTTTTCCTACCTTCCAGACTGCCATTGGTTTTATTCCATTTCCACAGGCTATTAAAATGAACCTGTAGAAACATGTCTGAGATAAAACGAACGTGCCTTCTACAATCTTACAGAAGTGTGAGTGAATGAAACTTTTGATTTTAAGGTGGGTGTATCACCTGAACAATTGATTTTGAAAGATCAGGAAAAAAAAATAAAATAGGCAAATTAAAATATGTTTTTTTAAGTTTTGGAAATTGGTTGTCCGTAATGTATGTGTGCGATTGTATACATTGGGCTCAAACATGCTAAATCGCCGGTATGATCCTTTAAGTCTTGCCCCTGCTCCTAGCTAGCCTCTGTTCTATTATCTGCAGTTTAATGCTTTTTTTTTTTTCCTGTGACCATTTCCTTCATCAGCCTTTCTGAAATGCTGAAACATGTTCATGGAGCAAACAATAAGGAGAAATTATTTACCCTGACATAAAAGTAATGGTGTCTAAAAGATGTAGCTAAGAACAATAATATTTTTTTTTATTGTTTTATATTACTGCATGTGAAGCACTTTGTGACCTGTTGTTTGCAAAATAATAAATGAAATTTTATTATTATTATTATTATTATTATTATTATTATTATTATTATTAAATTAGTTGTTTTCTTAACTGCTGCTTGTTATGTAATATTAAATTAATGGTATTATTGATTATCAACCCAACCATCACGATGGCCTTTTTGAAAAACCTGGAAAATATAAAAGGCTTACATACGTACATCTATGGAGGTATGCGTTTGTCTATACCAGTCATCCTCAAAGTCTGGACTCCAGTCTGGATCTGGACTGAATCACAACTGTTTCTGGATTCTGAGCAAATTATACTTTTCATATGTATTATTTGTATTATCTGCAAGAGACCGCTGCGATGTAACAAGTCAAAATTCTCCTCTTTCTCCACTGCAAGCAGCGCTCCAAATGTCCGACTGCTCCACTGCCTGTGACAATGCCTACTCTGCTTTGGTTTGGTCCAATCACATTCAGTGTCCTGTCATCTCCATGGCAACGATGGGTTGAGATNCTCTGCTTTGGTTTGGTCCAATCACATTCAGTGTCCTGTCATCTCCATGGCAACGATGGGTTGAGATAGCGTTGGGCTCATTGAGAGTTGCCAGCGCAGTAGTTTAGCAGTTAACAGTTAGCTAGTAGCCTAGATTTCGAGCGTGAATCAATCTAAAATGGCATGTTCTAAGATGGCCAGTAAAAGAAAAGTTAGCTTTGACTGACCTTAATAAATAGATCTTTGCTTATTGAAAATTTTCTTTGTGGACCTTTAAGATTTGTTTTTGAATACCCCTGGTCTACACGTCTCTAAGCTTGTATCAGAAAAATGAAAACCAGCTTCACAGCACACCACCTTGAGTGATGTGCACTGCTCAGATTTTCCGTGTTAATGCTGTGCTCAAAGTTCAACTAAATTCAACTTTGACCCATCTGCTGCTGACCTTTCCAACGTGCAACCAATGAGAGAGCAGCTGTACGTCATGTAAGCAGAAACAACACAACAATGGAGGAGAAGCTCGGAACCCATTTAGAGCAATTTCCTGAGTTGTATAACACAGCTTTAAAATTGTATTGTGGTCTGAAGACGTGACCCCACCCGTCATTTTTCGAATGAGAAGAAGAGCCAGAGCCTTCTTTGTTACGACGTCCAAAACAGTTAACTGTTAACACGTCATTAGCAATGAGCTCTTCCTGTCAGCGCCCTGAGAATTTTATTCAACAAGCCTTCGCATTTACATAATCACATTCTAGTTGGAATTCCACTATGAAACGATGACCTCTGATAGCTTTCAAATATCAGCCTCACACTACAAAACCCAACGCAGAAAGTTGACTTAAAGATGATTTATTTGAATCGGTATTTGAATTTTTCAACTGATGCTAACATTGTCGGATCTGACACTTATGTCATGCCTTCGCCCAGCAGATGATTATGAAAGACTTTTCAACAGGAAACATTTAATTTTCAACAAGAAGTTACTCAAACACCCTGTCAGTATGACTATGAATACAAATGTGTTGAAATAGTGAGGAAAAAAAAAAAGGCTTACACTGACTGGACGTCTATAAAAGAAAAAGAAACATGGGAAAAATGTTGAAGACATGGGTGTGGTTGGTTTGCAAAAGTTACACGTTCTTGCCAGGCGAGCAGATCCAGCAGCTGAGGGAAATGTACTAAAGAATTGGGACACATTTGCCTTTGTAGTCAAGACAAAAAGGAATGAATGCATAAATTACTAGAGCCTCTAAGCGGCAGAAGTATCAAGCGCTGATGATAAAAAAAAAAAAAAAAAAAAAAACCTCTTGGCAACTGATATCCACCCAGTGAAACTAATAATTGTGAAGATGGTGCGAGGCGGGAAGATAGATAAGATGGTTTGTTGATAACTCCACGAATAACTGCCAACAGCATCTCCCAGAGGGAATTCCTTAAGGCAAGAATAACGTGATTAAGGTGATCATAGGAATATAGTCATAATAATTCCATTAAAGGCCCATACTGGTGATTTTGCATGTTTAAGCTCAATAAATACTACCTGAATACACATTATGTTTCTGCCAACCATTTTACAAAACATACTACTGGATTGGAGCAGTAGCTATTATTCATTCCAGTGCACTACTGAAATCAACTTGCAGAGACCTGGAACGTGCTTGAGATAAGTAATCCATCATAGGTACCACAATATCTACTAAATTTTTTATAAATAACTTAATTTTAATGGTCCAATACCAAGCTGCATGAAAGAAAATGCACATCTCCGCCAGGGAATATAGTCCCAGGAGAAGATGGCTTTTACAGAGCAATTAAAAATGACCTTGCCTTCTACATTTGGACTTAGAGGTGAAACATTCAATTTTAAGTTAGCTGTATCACCAAACATTTGATTTAGAAAGATTAGGGGATTTGGCAAAATGACAAAAACTACAATACACTTTTATGTTTTGGAAAATGGTTGGCAGTAAGGTAATGTGTATTTACTGGTCTTAAACATGCAAAATCACCAGCATGATCCTTTAACATGATGAGACTGGGCACACATGTCACTCAACCATTTTCCAAAATGTAAAACTGTGTTTTTTTTCTACTGGCGGAGAGTTACATTTTCTTCCATGCAGCTCTGTATCAGGCTGGGTAAAATAAATAAATTTGACAATAAGTAAATAAATAAGAATGACAGTTTTGCAGTGATTGATTACTTATTTCTATACTGACTTATTTCTATGCATTCTATGATTTTTACACATATTAGACATTGTTTTACGAGCTGGTCTTAAACAACAGCCTCCATTTTAAAACCCACTGAATGGCTTTACAAACAAACATTTAAGATACTTTATAACAAGCCACAATGCTATCATTCATCATTGTCTCATCATTCAGATATATAATTTATTCACTTGCAAAGTTGTAAGCAGTATATGGATATGTGTTTTGTATTTTGAATGGAATGGCTCCTCCTTCTTTAAGCCAGTTCGTTGAGCCTACGGACAGAGACTCTGCGAGGGCAGTTAGTAGAAATGACTGCATCGTTCCATTCAGAGGAAGTAAAGTTGGGATGTCAGCCTTTTCCGTGAGAGCAACAAGACTTTGGAACACACCCCCTTTGGAAATTAGGAACTGCTCAAGTATAGCTGTTTCAAAATCAAACTTAAAGTTGGGGTGAAATCTATTCAGGTTTGTAGCCATGAATGAACTGAAGTGTACTGGGATTTGTCTTTTATATATTTATTTTTTGTATTGCTGTTATTGATGGTGTTGTTGGTTTTTATTCAAATTACTGTTTCTTTTCTTCTTTTTTGAGTGTTGGGCCTACGGGTGCAAATTAGCTGTTTAGCTAAACCTGGCACATTTATATTGCCAATATCTTATTGCAATGTTAATCAGTGTGCATTGTCCCATACTGTACATAAATGAACAAATAAACAAATAAATTTCAAGCAAGTTTCAAGTTCCTACTAGCATACTGGAATGAACTGAAGTCAATAGCAGTCTGGAAGGTATGAAAAACAAATCAAAAATGGTAATATGTTTTGGAAAATGGTTATGCAGGTTGTGGGTTGTATTTATTTGGCTCAAACATGTAAAATCAGTACCATGCGCCTTTAAGGACTTTTAAAATATCTTTGACCTTTTCACCTTATTATCCTCACACAACTTGTGTGAGGGAGTTTCACCTAGCAGTTTTGTGTTTCTATGTGTCTGTGACTGTAATGGCCCAAAATGGCTGGCAGGCACTGGATATAGGCTGCAGGCTGGTCTGCCCGCCTGCAGGCTCTCAGCTAGGTAAAGGAGTTGATGGATCACTATTCACTGGGGAAAGTCAACACCTCCTTCCACTGCCAGCACCTCCTGTCTGGCCTGCTTTCAGGGTGAAATCCCAAAGCTGCTCTCAACAAGAGGCCTCAGAGTATTACACCAGAGCCAACAATCACACAGTGAGGCAGAGCTCTGTCTGCTTGAGTGTGTATTGTTGTGTAGCAGGCTGTAAAGGCTCAGTTCAAATGATATAAAATGATGCGTTTGAAGAGAGAGAAGATGAATTTTGGATTATTTTTAAGAGAATACTGGCGATTTTGCATGTTTGAGTTTAAATTATTACAGTGTTGTATTTACTCATGGTTTGATTAGGATTTGCACAGGAAAAAGAAAAAAAATCAAATCGAATCAGAATGTATCAGCAAAACGCATGTGACAACACCCGCTCTTCTCATTGGTCAGAAATGTCTGACAGCAAGAGCAAGAAAATCACAACAGGAAAAAGGTTACTATGCTGGGATAACTAAACAATACAGAACAAAGATGGAATTGGGATAACTTATTGGTCCATTAAATCATTTTTAATTATGTAATTAAAGGACAATACCAGTGATTTTGCATGTTTGAACCCAGTACATACAACCTGCATATGTGTTACGTTACCAACAGCCATTTGCCAAAACACACTACTGGATTGGTAAATTTTAGAATTTTTTTTCCTACCTTCCAGACTGCCATTGGTATCATTCTTATTAAAACTGACTTGTAGAGATTTGAAACATGCTTGAGATACATAATCCATCACAATGAGTCTATTAACTATTTTTTGTTGAACTAACTTTTTTTTTTTTTAAGTAACTTTATTTTAGTCCAACACGGAGCTACACTGAAGGCAATGTGTGTCTCCGCCAGGGAAAATAGTTTGAGGAGAAGACAGCTTTTTCTGAGAAATTAAAATGACCATCTCTTCTATATTCAGACATTTGTGTTAGTAGGCAAAACATTGAATTTTAAGGTGGTTGTATCACTTGAATATTTGATTTTGAAAAATTAGGAGATTTGGAAAAATAACAGGACAACTAAAATATGGTTTTATGTTTTGGAAAATGGTTGTCAGTAGTGTAACAAGTAGTATTTACTGAGCTCAAACATGCAAAATTGCAAAAGAAACAAAACAATGAAGCAATAAAATATTATTTCCTCTTGAAATTGGTGTGGGTTGCCTTATTAACGAGCAAAAAACTGACAAAATGCCAACACTCCATTTTATTTTTTGGGAATTTGTAAGGATGCTTTGCTGATATGCTGCAGGTTCAGAGAAGGACACATTAATTTTTTGGCAACTCAACATTGATATGCATTATAATTAAACAATGAGCAGGCAAGTATGATCTCATTAAGTAGGGGAAAAACACTCCAATTAATGTTGACTCACATATTTTGCATGTCTTTTGGGAAGAAAGATTTATAACATATTCACTTAAAAGGAATCCTATTCTATTGTACTTCATTATTTATTTCATTCATCTACCTATTTGTTTTCAGAAAGCACTTTCATTTGCATTTCATGTAAGAAAAGTGCAAAAACATAAAATCTGATTGATTGATTGATTGATTGATTGATGTAACTTGCACACAGCCTGCTACATTTTTAATTGGCCTCTATGCATGTTTGGCATACGCATTTTTGTGTACAGTATGTATTTGTGAGTTTGACTGTGTGTGTGTGTGTGTGTGTGTGTGTGTGTGTGTGCACGTATGCATGTGTATCTCTACCTGTGATATGTAGGTAAGGACTCTCTGTAAAGCCTGAATGTCATATGAGGATTTCTGATATTTTCTGTGAACATATGTACAGTCTGAGTCTTTGTTTGGTACATGTTATAATGTTTCCTTTCCTTCACTCGCATTTTTAATAAAAACATAGTTTTCTTTTTCATTACTGACTGGTGTTGCCATCTGGCCCTTCAACTCTGCTGTAGATGAGTGTGAACTGTTACCAGACTCCAGCAGCACGAAGAGTAAACCTGAATTCTGAGGGCTTCTTCAGGCTTTGTTTGAAGTAGGTTTCACAAAGGAAAAAAAAAAAAAAAAAAAAAAAAAAAAAATCAAATCGAATCAAAAATATCAGCAAAGGTCATGTGAGACCGCCCGCTCTCCTTACTGGTCAGAAATGTCTGGTGGCAGGAGCAAGAAAATCAAAACAGGAAAAAGGTTTGCTATGCTGGGATTTTTAAAAAAAAATTTATTTATTTAATCTTTATTTAACGAGATAAGTCTCATTGAGATTTAAAAAACAAATCTCTTTTTCAAGAGAGACCTGGATGGCAACATAAAAACAAGTTTCAACAATTAATACAATGCAAGTACAAGTTTTAACAACAACACAGACAGAGCATATACTTTGTAACACACAGCATTCAGACCAAAGGGATTTCTCTAAGAAAAATATACTTGTCTCAGCTGACCATCCTGACAGTCTAAAATAAAAAAAAATAAAAAAATTGGCACCACTGACCAGTGTTGCCAATTTCCTGTTTCTTTAAGATTGACTTCAATTTTCCAACAGTAATTAGCTCAGACATTTTCAAATCATTCTGTAAATGGTTCCATGTGAAGGGAGCAGCATACTTGAAAGTTAGGAACAGCAACTGCAGCCTATACTGAGAATGTAGCCATACACACACACACACACACATACACACACACACACACACACACACACCCACCTCCATTTGTGACTGCACCTGCACTTTATCTGATCCTCAAATTCTTTGCACATGCCAAAATGCACAACCCCACTTCATGGAACTTTATGGAATTGCAAACTCTTTGACAGACTTTTACTCTTATTTCAGCACAGTAAACATCTTCTTTTGCACTTTTCTCTGTTTGTGCTTTTTGTCTTGTTACTGCACTTCCTGTCTACGTGCACTATGTTAATGTAGCACCAGGAGGTCCTGGAGAAACAGCATTTCATCCTGCCTGTGTACTTGAATATGGATGGTTTGACAATAAAGCTGATTCTGATTCTAATATTAGCTTTGGACTTTGGATAGATATGTATGTAGATAAGAAGGGACCATGTTATGCACACATGGCCACTCAGCTTTGGCGTACAATGTACAACTAAACAATATGGAACAAAGATGGAACTGGGACACTTTCCTAGTCCTAGTCATCATTTGGTCCACAGACCAAGAAAACTGGAAGCAGAAATCTGAATTTGACTTCAAGACATTGAAAATTGCTTGTTGCTGTATGTAGCTTCTCATTATGTGAAGAAGACGTACAGGAGAATGGAGCACATCCTGAGCACCTATAACAACATGCTAAACTTCAACATGTCCATCTGACATACCTTTTAAATCAGTGGAGTAATTACTTCAAATACTATACGACTCCTACCATTGGTAGTACTATAATACTCATATTGAACTTATACAGAAGGACATTTTAGAGGGAGATAAATATATACAATGTCAGTGGAAGGACATGAACTGATGTGAACAGTTTAGTCCGGGCGGCGTGGAGGTGAAGGCATGTCCGTTCAACATAAACATGTCTCACCCTGAGCGAAAAATTTGCACTTATTCCGAGCCGACTCCACATCATTACATTCAGAGAGAGAGAGGAGGAAAAAAACAAGAGGGTCTGGAGAAAAATAAAACAAGCAACTGCAGCTCCTGCTAAGTTTTGGAATCAGCCAGCATCTCAGCTGTCTCACAGATACACCTACAAAGGTACCCTGCACACACACACACACACACACACACACACACACACACACACACACAGAGTCACAGTGTGCTATTAGCTCAGGTCTGTCCCAGTAGGTGTGCGCTGTTTGTGGCAAATAAACAGACTGCAATAACAGTCCAACAATTGTATAAGCAAAATGAGGCAAAAATTCAATTTACATTCAATCTGTACACACAACAACATTGCCTACAATAGCCTAATACAACCAGAGATGTTGAAGGAAAAGCTACCTCGGTACCTAGGATGAAGATGACAAATCTCTGGAACCACATAGTACAGTATGTACCATCTTTCTGATGTCACGCAAAAGATGGGAGTTGGTACATGTTGGTCCATGTAGTAACTGATCCTGATAAGTTTCTCAGTATTCCTGATGCATACCGTTTTTGGCAAAATGGTATCATATTTATATGCTTAAAAAAAAAAAAAGAAAAAGTCACTTAATTTACAGTGTAATAAAGTAGGTATTATGTGTTGAACACTGTCAAAGTTGCAAAACCTGAGGTCCATGCCTCAGGTTTGAATCTCGGGTTTCAAGTAGGTCAGTCCCACAGTCTTTCTTTCTTTCTTTCTTTCTTTCTTTCTTTCTTTCTTTCTTTCTTTCTTTCTTTCTTTCTTTCTTAATAAATCCTTCACTAACATGTTGATGCCAACATGTAACACATCTGGTTCAGCATTCCCACAAAATACAAGGCTAAATAGTAAGTGTTTAGCCTGACAGAGCTTGCCAATCAGAACAGAGTGGGCTCAGGAGGAGGCCTTAAAGAGACAGTATTGTTTTAATTCTGTGTACAGTGGAGCTGCAGCAAGGGAGAGTGGAAGTGGATCAATGTGTTGTTTTTTTTTTTTTTTTTTTNTTTTTTTTTTTTTTTTTTTTTTTTTTTGTTTTGCACATTAAAGCACTGCAAATGTTTCAAAAATGAAAATAATCCCCTTTAAAAGTTAATCACTACTTCTTTCTCCAACCTTTTAAGCAACATTTTATAAAAATCAATTAACGGTTTTTGAGATGTCAGCTAACAATCAAGTGTATTCACTTCAAAGATTTCAAAGATGTTTTCTTCTTTCTATTTCTGTTTTAATTAGTTTAGTCATCTCTCTTGTGAAAATGTGATTTCAATTTTTTTCATTCCATGTTACTATCATCATCACAAGTTACACTATACTGGCCACTGATAAAGTCCAATAAAAACCACAACATTAATTAGTTTCTGATAATGTAAGCACTAAGATAAAAACTGTGCCACATTTCTTATGAGATTAGAACAGAATTCTTGAGTACTTACGGTTCGAGGAAAGCCCACCAACACAACTGCAGGGGATGTGTGAGAGTGTTTATTCCATGGACCCCTGCAGGTATTTGGTATTTGGTGGAGTTGGGAAAGACTGCAGTAATTCAGTGCTAGCCACCATCGCAGATTGAAAACAAGTGTAAGAGCACTCACTCATGCTCAACAAGTCCCTCTGTTTATTAGCAGAAGGCAGCCATCAGTCCACACTACGGGTCACAAATTCTCTCTCACATACAAACACACGAGTTTGCATGCTGAGAAGTATTTGTGGCATTCATGACCAGACCAGCCATCCACACTCACAAACACAAAACACCTCTTTTTCATCACAGACAAGATTTACATGAAGTCAATTTCTTTTACGCAAACATACACTCAGACTTCTGATGGGAGTAAACAGCCATCTTGACTGGCTTCACTCGTCCTCAGCCCTGCTCTTCAGAGAGAGACGGACCGGTCGAGTGGTATGTCTGTGTTTGTGTTTGCACGCTCTGATTGGTTCTGGAGATGTCCTCTAGTGATACATTGACTGAATTATTGAAGCTCTAAATTCACTCGGAATTATTCAGAAGCTAACACACCACTGATCACGCAAACTCAGCGAGCCCACATTCAAAGATGCAAATCAAACATTCTTAGAGGGGGAATCCATCATTTTTAACACATTAAATTCAGTTGGGAATTATTAGTTAGCATGTGAAAACAACTATTAATGCTTTTTTCACTACAAGACTACAATCATGAAAAAACTGTTATTGATCTGTTCATATTTTTCTCACAATTCTTGTGTTTAGCACCATATTGTCATGGAAGCCTTTATTTCAGATTTTAAACAGCTGCCTCTTCAGTCATAAAAAAAAAAAAAAAAATNAAAAAAAAAAAAAAAAAGTCTACACAGTTATTTTCACATGCTGAAAGCTGTGCTCCCTAAAGGCTCCTACAGACTCTGCCAGTTTTGGGGTGTCCCAGATGAAAGACGACAAACGTGAAAGAAACGAGACGATATCTTTGTCTCTAAATCGGTGGTCCTAGTTCGCACTATGAGACGGGTTCAAAGACGGCTGATTTAACAGAAATACGACCGAAGAGATTCTGGGACTCTCAAAATTCTGACAGCGTCAGATATTTAGGATGACAATTTCACAATCTGACTGCTGCTACAACCTATGTCTACTAACCAACCAATAGGAATGCAGCATGAAATGACGCTCTGGTCAAAAAACGACACTGTTAGCACCATTATGTTGGAACAAACAACATCAAGCACCCAAACTGAAGAGATGGGAGGAAAAACATATAGTTAGTGGGACTGTAGAAAATTTCATTGAGTTATGGCAGCAAAAGCATGCTTATATGACGTCTTCTCCAGCAGTTACCATGACAGCTCAAAGACGGAAGCAACATAGAAAATAGCAAAGGAATTGCAGCTTCCAGATGAGCCAGCCCAATCCACTCTCCTCTTGTTTGGAGTTTTTGCGATACACAGAAGTACTGCCAAGGCTTGCTTCTTTTTTAGCTTCATTATTTTTCATGACAGCAGCTCAGATGGATGACGCACGCTGATGATGTTCTATGCTTGTGTTTTCTTTTGACTTGCATGAAAAGTAGCCTACGATTCAGCAGGCATTACAGTCTACATACGTCAGACATGATGTGGAAGACCCGTGTTGCACAGTGCAGCTTGAATTAAACTTATAAGGTTGCTGTAATCTCACAGTCTGTAAGGGCCTTAAGCCCAATAACCAAATTTAGTCTGTACAATTGGCAGTCTCCCTCAAAATGCACATTGTCCAGTCAAAAGGCTATTTTAAAGCTAATTTAATTATCTATCCTTCCAAACAGGCACAGCCTTGAATTCATCATGGCTGCACCAGCAAACTCTGTCACAGCCAGTAGAATGAGTACGCAGCATGGATCTCCTTTGCTAAAGTTTATTGCATATATGACAACTACAATGCAACTTTGCTGAAGCGTACGACTGAATTAGGTGCCAGTCTAAAGCAGCTTACCATCGTTCCAGACAATTTGGTTGTAAAGATATATGAAGTGGAAAAACATCAATACAACAATCCCTCAGAGTGAAAGCCAGTTATTAAAACATGCTTTGTTATTGTGCTGGAGAGGACAGGAGTCTTTGTCAGCTGGGTTTTGCGTTAATGGGCCACAGCGGCAAGCAGATATGAGAAATAAAACTGCAGGGGGAGAGGTGTACAGAAATTCAAAATCTATCGGTTTTGTCATCAAGCCTTGTAAAACAAGCCAATCCAGTCACAGACCCAAACAAATTCCACATAATATGGCAGCATGAACGGTGATTACAGTTCAACTGCCCACAGCGCCCACAATACTTGAGCAGTATATTGATTCCTCTATTGCTCCTCGTTACCAGCCACTGCTGCACTTGTAGTTGTTGTTGCTGTACTTACGCACAAAAAACTTTATAGACGGTTTAATGTGTGCTTAGAGAGCTACAGAGAGTAAGTATTGCAAAATGTTTTTTTCAACACAGGAATGATCAAAATGATACTGCAGGTCCTTTGTGCGGCTGATTTGATTCTGTGTACTTGCAACATATGAAAGTAAAAATGAAACAGATTCAAGGCAAGAAAAATCTGAATTCTGCGTCAGATGCAATTGTAAAGCTCAATGCGTATAGTAAGAGCTTTTATGCCATCTCTCCTGTAATTTGGTTTGTAAACATACACGGTAGCATGGTGGAGTCAGTCAGGAGCACAAAGTTCCTGACAGATGAGTTGATATAGTCCCTGAATACTTCACAAATAACAAAGAGAGCTCAGCAGCACCTGCATTTTCTGCGGCAAATGTGGAGAGCTAATATCCTACGTCCCATCCTCACCACTTTCTACAGGGGCAACATATTTCATTTCATTTCATTTGCATGATTTTACATATATAAAGATAAAAAAAGACCCCAAAAAGAAATAAAAAAAAAATCACAAAAACAACTCAGGAAAATAATCAACCCAATACAGTTCTCGTGCAGGAGAGGTAAAAAGCCGCAGGCTTATACTAAGTCCCCTCCCCAACATCAACCATGATTGCATTCCACACTATGAATGCATTGATAAGAGTCAGTTTCAGTAATTTTTTAAAGGAATAAAATGATGTTGGTGTACTACATCCAAGTATGAATTCCATAAAGTTGCATCTCTGTGTCAAAATGAAAAACGGACCACATTACAAGGACAAAAAGAAAGATGAAGCTGTTTAGTTTGTCTAGTACTATACAAATGGAGATTTGCATTCATGTAAAAGAAGTTTGTAAAGTTTGTAATAGGCCTCCTTAATAAACCCCACTAATGCACTCATAGCTTAAACAAACCATACTGTTTTATTTCTGTATATCTGCCTTTATGTTTTGTTTTTATGCTGTATGTTGCACATCAACGATGTACTGTACGTGTGGTGTTTCTCTTGCTGGTGATACCAAAGACCAATTTCCAGCACGCTGGACAATAAAGTATTGTATTGTATGTAAGACTTTACGTACCTGAGAATTCATAAATAACATTTTATAAATAAACATACAGATTTACAATATATTTATATTATATACAGTTAAAAGGCTGAGTGAAAGAAAAATGGAGGCTGATAGTACCATAGAGAGTGTACTGAGCAGCTGCATCCACATCTGGTTTGGAAACTGCAATGCCTTTGAACGGAAGGCATTGCAGAGAGTGGTGAGGACAGCCGAGAAGATCATGGGGACTCCTCTCTCCTCCATCCAGGACATTTTCAGCAAGCGCTGTCTCAGTAGGACCATCAGCATCACAAAAGACTTCTCCCACCCCCACCATGGACTGTTTGCCCTCTTGCCTTCTGGCAAGTAAGATATATAGAGATATACGGAGCAGAACTGCCAGATGCTGCAACAGCTTCTTCCCACAAGACATCAGACTTCTTAATATCACATAACTACTTGTTGGCTCTGAAACATAGCTTGTACATTTAAGTTAAACACAGCTATGTTTTATATATATATTTTAACTTAAAACAACAGCTCTATGTCTGTATACAATTCCGGATGTGTAAAAGTGCAATATCACTGTGCAATATCACTCTGTAACCCAACTTATTTTAATAGTGCTGCTGCTGTGTGACTATGCTATACACAGATTCTTGTATATTTGTTTATATTTGTATTTTTATATTGTATAGATTTATTCCTTTATACTTTATTTCTGTATCACTTATTTTATTATATTTTACTACTTGCACACTGACTGAGCTGAATGATGAATGCAGTTTTGTGCTGCTGTGCACTGTGTGTGTGGTCTGTGAATGACAATAAAAGTAAACCAACCAACCAAGCCAACTCTCATATTAAGGACAACAACTGAGCGCAGACAAGGTGCAAAAATTACAAGACCTCTCAAAATCTGAAGCTGATCCTGATGAAACCTCATATAAGTAGTCTCTCTGATATTGCCAATATGAACCCAAAACAAGGAGGAGCTACTTGCTGTTCAAGTAATATGTGTACTATTTTGTGTGGGGAAAAAAAAAGAAGAAAAGTAGGTTAAAAAAAAAAAAAACATGATGTTTTTGTTGGTTCTGCCTCCTCTCATGCTTTTATTGGATATTACTCATTTCTGTTGTACTTACGTGGGACGGCTTCAAGACTGGATCAGGACACATCTCTAAACTGCTTGGACTTAAAGGACCATACCGGCCATTTTGAATGTTTGAGGCTAATATATTCAATTTTCATACACGCAATGTTACTGACAACTATTTCCCAAAGCATACTACTGGAACAGTGAATTATTATTATTTTTCCCCCTACCTTCCAGACCACCATTGGTTTCAGTTCATTCTAGTATGCTATTAAAATCAACTTGTTGATACTTGAAACATTTTCTTGGGATAGGTAATCCACCATAATGTACAAGATGTATATTCAGGGGCTTTTTGTTTTTTTTTTAGAAGTTACATAAGTTTAGCTTTTAGGTGCAACAAAAAGCGCAGAGCAAATGTATGTCTCCACCGGGAAATATAGTCCCAAAAGACCTGCGTTTATCAAAAAATTTAAACAACCGTGACTTCATAAGGCTGCGTAACTATTAGTAAGCAGGAAAAAATGTTGATTTTTAAGGTGGGTGTATCGCTTGAATATTAGGCTCAAACATGCAAAATGGCTGGTATGGTCCTTTAATAATTATCAGTGATGGGCTTGAGCAGCAATTTAGTTCCAGTATGGGGTTTTTGTCCCAGACTGGAAAACCTTGTTTGGGATTGGAAAATCAAACCTAAAATCATGTCATCTGGGTTTGGCAATAGTATCACTAATGCCAAGTCTTGAGGTCTACATTGACAAAATCACAGTGATTTCTTCATGTTTTAACTTCTTAATTGCAGATTTCATCCAGGTGAGAGATCTTGTAATTTGTACAGATTTTTTGCAGTCAGTTGTGCAGTGTGCGCACCACAATATCATCAAGCCATATGACCGCAGGAAAGATTCCTTTTGTAATTAAGCAATTCAGCAATTTTGGGATGTCTGAAGTCTGAGCTTGGCATAGAGCACCAAGTTTTATCCTGAGTAGCCTGCAATGCTGTCTTTCTAGGTTAAATAAAGACAGAATATTTCATTGCAATTTAAAGCACAACCACATTTTTGAAGTCAAGCAGCATTACTTTGATGTGTAAATATAGTTGAGAATGAATGGCATGGGTCTACAGAGGAGAGGACAGGAGTGGGAAAGCACTGCCCTGAGCTGTAACAAGTTCATCAACATGGCTCATAAACACGGCACTGTCTTTTTCTGTAATACGTGCCCTCTTTACAGGAGGCTATATATTTCTTTATATACCAGCAGTGAGCCAAGCCCTAACCCTGGAGGCCTAAATCCATCTGTGTTGCTCACTGTTTTAATGTGCTCCTCTGAGAGCCACTCATCCCTGTCTCCCTTCCCGCATCCTTGCCACTGTCTGTCCATTTCAGTTTGTGTGAAAGAGCGAATGTGATTGCCATGGTAACTAAGGCTATATCCACTGACATGGATGCTGCTGGGCTGCAACAAACAAGAGATTCAACACGTCCAGATCACATCAAAGGACAAAGGTCAGTGGACAAGCCCTCCGCTAGTGAATCTCTACAGTACTGTAGGGATACAGTTCTCTTTGTGATTCCTATTCCAACAGCGTTCTTTAACATGCTCTTTAAATCACCAATGCACAGGAAAGTAAAAAAAAAAGGGTTTTTCAGCTGCCTGTTGATCGCCTGAGGAAGAAAAATGCACTTCCCTGATGCAAAATGCAGTATCTTTGCTCAAGTGTGAATTTGATTATCCGTTACTCTGTTTCTTCAATTTTTTATATATTGATCGGCTCATGTTTGGTGTTTCACAACTTTTCTATTTTAGCTTGTAGCAGAAAAATACCTAGCGGCCACATGCTAATACTTTCTGTTGATTCCAGTGAGAAAGATGAGAGGCTGCTGCATCAACATGTTGGACCATCATGAAAACTGTCTGCATACCCTGCATAGCCATTACAAGCACAGCATTTGCCTCGCGCTTAAACTAGGACCAACCCAGTAATTTCACTCAGCAAATTGGCAACCTGTTTTATTTCCCATCAAACCTTTAGTAGAGTCCCTGCCATTCTGAAAGTATACTGTAGTTTTTCTGATTTCAGGGGCTATTACACCTTTGGCATAGGGTGCCAGCTGAATGTCAGTTTGGCTTCAGACACTGACTGGCAGAGGAGATGCAGCTAGCAGGGCATGTATCTTTCTGCTCCCTTTGGCATCTAAGCCTGTGATATTTCCATCTAACTACACAGTCAGACTGGCATTTAGCAAAGCAGTTGATGGACACTAATAGCGTCTCGGCTGCTCCACTATTACCCAAAAGAAAACTCATGTCAGCAGCACTGTGATCAGTTGCCTGATCGAGTCTGTCCGTCTACATGCCTGATTGGCCAGGAGGTCAGAACACTTAGATACAGCAATTACTGGATTTTCTTGGGAATCCATGCTTGAAATCTACATTAAACATTCATGATTTCAAGCGTTGACCAATAATTTCTGCCAAAAATCACAACCACCATCTCTGTTAAACTCATTCAATATAGATTTCAATATGTATATTTCTATGCACCACGTACTCCATGTGTGTATGCTATATGTCTATTGTGCTTTTACTCACTAGCAACAATGGTATGATAATTATATAGATAAGCTCAATTAATGCAGATAAAGCTTCCATTAATAATGGTCAATTATTGACTGGCATCAAGAATACAAATGATCAAAGATATATTATTCCAACAAAAGTTGTATATTATTTCCTCCAGCTTATTTTTGCCTTTAAGACAAGTTTAAGGACAAAGAAGTACACAACACAAAACCACATCTCCCACAAACCGATGTCTCTGTCACTGCTGGCTTTCTTGCTGATCTCTCCTTCTCTTCCCACCCTCTCAGTTCCATTTCTCTCCATTCCTAACTGTTAACCAGTCTGACACTAAGGACAACCTTTGCAGTGTCTCCGAAGGAGCTGAAAATAGATTTCTAGCCAGGGTGGGTGAAACAATTCTAATGAAATACTAAATCTGCCCTGAAATTTATAAGGTATGCAAATTCCTCAGAATTACTATGTATATGTTTTGTTTTTGTTTTTTTTGGTTTTTTTTTTTGTTCATTTGCTTAAAAGCAAATGGTGCAGCTGAGCAGGATCACAGTTTTGAGTGACTGCATTATGTTTTTTTTGTTTTATTCGATTTACAACATATGGAGGTTTCATTTGCAAAACCAGATAAACTCAGTTTTTATACATTTGTAAAGCCATATTTGTTTTTACTGTGTATTCAGGTAACATCAATCAAACTGTGAATTACATGTGTTTTCTTATATGTTTAAAAATTATCCCCACATTGTTTTGGTTGTTACTACTGAGAATACCCAATATAAAATGTGATTTTTACATTAAAAAACAACAATGGGTATTTGTTTTTGCCAGTAATATCTTCAAAATGTTTGTGTTTTTTACATTTATGTTTCTAATATCTATGTTACCTGGGTTGTGCTGTGTTAGCCCAGTGTAATTATTTAACAGTTATTTTAAAATAAAGCTTTATTTGAGAATAGGAATAAGAATAAAGGCTAGGAAAAATATCAAGAAAGTAAATTAAATAGAACACATTACAATACAGACACAATATACATCCCCATTATAGCATCATTGTCTCAATTATTAACAAATAATGTGCATACTGACACTGGGTTAACTGATAATCTGAATACATAACAGCATGAGCAGTGTATGTTAAGCAGCCGAGGTGAACATGAGAAAAAAGTGCCTTAGAGAAATACTATATTTGCAAGAAAACACATAGCCATATAATAAATATTTAAAATGATCTCATTAGGGATTAGGATCAGAGATCTCTGGCAACAAAAAAAGCTCTTGCCAACCAAGTATAACCCCTTAATGATGCAGTAATCAGGCTCATACAATCAAGTTTAGGATCAATCACCCAACAACTGATTGAATAAAGTACTAATTTGTCTAAAACAGCACAACCCCCATGAGCTAAATTTTACTCATGGCCTCAGGTTTCAGCAAGCTGGGACAATTTAAACCTTTGCTCATTGCTCACAGTGTCACGTACTGCATCAATGCACAAAATGGCCATAATGTTGCTGCAGGAGGCTGATAGAATTGTTGATCAATACAAAATATTTATTGATTACAAGAACATTTGTTAAGACATATGGGTTAAAATGCAATTTTGCTATTCTAGGTTTGGGAACAATTAAAAAAAAATAGTGGTGGATTGGTTCATAGCCGCAGGAATATATTTTCAACTAGTTGACTTAACTGGGAAGGAAACACCCTGGCAGGAAAGATGTTACGAGTGTGCAAATGGACGACATTGACAGCTTGATCATGCCGAGTACTGCCATACATAACACGGACAGCCAAAGCCCAAACTCCAGAGATCTGGAGAGTTCTGCATCACAGAACTCCAAGCATGGCCTTTCTCGTGGGTTAGCACTCGTAAAGGCCACCAGTGTCCAGGCTGTCCAAAATATTGCCAGATCATTCAAGCTGAGTCATCATGCATAACCATGTCTTCACAGAGACACAGAGAAAATGTTCCCTTCAATGAAGAAGATGAGCTGGGGAGATAAAGGCAGAGTTTATTGAGGTTCTCTGCTTCTTTGTTTCTGCAGCTCCAGTCGGGCTTTGTGAAAGAGCAAAGGAAGGTGAAGGGATTCGACATTTACTCTTTGTTGGTTATCTTAATAAACAGTTTCTCTGTGAGAGCTGAAGCTTTCATGCCATCTTGGTCAAATTTTTCTAATTTTGTTTTGATTTATTCTTTTCACAGGAATACTCTCTCAGCTACAGACAGGGGCACAGGAACCCTTTTTCTTGCTGTTATGGAGAAAGACTATGCAAAATGTATATTCTAATCTCATACTTCAGCAATATATATATATATCACTGCTGCAATGTTTCATATTGAAATGTGAAACTAGTCACTGAAATCAATTTCTATATGACTGACATGAAACCATAAAAGTTTGCACACAGCTAAGAAGTTCCATTGATGGAGGCACACCATGCTGTCAGAGCCTGCAGGAAGCAGCGGGCTAACTGCACAGTCATTCATTTCACGATGATTTAACAGTGGAGTGAATTAGACTGAGCTGGAGTGACAATGTTTTACACTTTTATATAATGCATGTGCTCCATGCCCACATTAACATATGGCTATTCTGCTCCCCGGTCAACTAATATTTATCTGTACTTACATTCTCCTGCTAGAGGTGCCTGATCAAATCAGAGCTCTCTGCCTGCCTCAGCTGCTGGCTACAAACAATATGTTGTTTTTCTGTAAATTAAATTATAGCAAGAAAAAAGGGGAAGGCTAGGAAGACAAAGACAAAATTCAGGAATAAGTTTTGTCATAGAAATGAGAAAGTGAGCTGTGGTTGTTACATTATCGCCTGTAGGTCTATTTATTACAGTATCAGTACCATCACTAATTGAGGACATAGAAATGTGTGCCTTACCTGTCCTGTTTTGTTGCTAGAGTTCCTATGGAAGCCTCTGTTTTTCTCAAATGTCAGATATACTGTAAGTAGGGCATCCACTGTTACCTGACAAAGATGCCTTTTCTCTCCATCACTATCTTCTACACTCTATCCTCCACTTATTTCTAAAATCCATCTTTCTCCCTGCCACATATTATCTTCAGAACTCTCTCTTTTCTCACATTGAGTCTGTGTCTCATTTATCTCTTACTTCCTCTTATTTCAACAGCTGCTATTTCTCTCCATCTCCAGTGTCTCCAATCTCTGTTTGTGTCCAATGTCCTTATGTGCCATTATGCACCTCCCCTCTCTCTCCCACACAACTTATGTTTCTATCACGGCTGTCTTTCTTGTTGATCTCTCCTTCTCTTCTCACCCTCTCAGTTCCATTTCTCTCCATTCCTAACTGTAAACAGTCCGGCATGAAGGACAACCTTTGCGGTGTCTCTGAAAGAGATGAAAATAGATCTCTAGCCAATATCGAAGAGATTTCGTGTTTCTCTCAGAAGTGGCACTCCATGCCTGGAGGCCTTCCATTCAGTATTTTAAAGTCTGAAGTAATATAATCATAAACAGCATGAGGTAGCAGCATGATGCAGACAGAGTTTTCTGTGACATCTCAGCATGACTGCCACTTAACCTTGTTTGATGTCACTTTAAAATGATGGTTTAAAAGTGATTTAGGTCTGTTGTTCTCATTTAGTCATTTTCACAACTTCCCACAACTTTTCTTGGTTTGTTCATTATGTCAAAAGTGCTCAGAATATTTCCTATTAACTCAATCTCATTCTCAGGTACATATTACAAGTTTTAACGACTTGAGAGTACACCTGCAAGTCAACTGCAAGGTATAAAGGATTTTCAGAGCACACGTGGCTCAAACTTGCTTAATGAGATCATCCTGTCCCTCATGCAAACAGATGACTCTCAAACCCTATAGAAGAGGGAACAACCATAAAGAATTAAAAAGACAATAACAATAAAACACATGATCGGAGACTAAGGGATATGGAATCATCTAGAAAAGGCGGTACTGTACATAACTTGAAATTAAGGCTGCTGAAATTTAAAATTTTATTTCGACCATTTGGTTACTATGCAGGATTGGTGTTAGCACTGTTGTCTCATGGTATGATGGTCCTGGGTTTGAGTCTGACTGGGGGTGTTGTGTGGAGTTTGCGGGGTTTCCCCATGCCTGCATGTGGGCGGAGTCTAAACGCAATGAAAGACATGCAGATTGGGGTGAACTAGAAGCTCTAAACTGCCTGTAGGTGTGAATGTGAGTGTGAATGAGTTTGTCTTTTGGTGTGTTAGCACTGTGGGAGGTCAGGGTGTGACCTCCCACAGTCGCTAAATGAATGTCAGGTAGGCCCAGTCCCCACATCCCCCCCCCACCACCCCAACCCCCAATTTATAAGTGGGTATAGAGAATAGATAGATATACAGTAGATGGATGGGTTGTATTTGATAACATTTCTCTAGAAGGAATATCTTTCCCAAAATCATTGATAAAGAAAACTATCATTAGCTAATAATAGCATATTCTCTTTATATGTGATATTATTTACATATAGAATAGATGGATAGGCTATATAGATATGTGTAAAATATTTTGGGATCTCGCCAAATTTGAAGATTGTTGCACTTGTAGCTGGAGGCTACAAGTGCCACATGTATACAACAATCTTCTGACACAGTAATTTATAATTTAATTTAGAAAGATTTATCATCAGTGTCAGAGCATTTGTATTTGTTGTATTTACACTAAAGCCAACACATCATAAACACGAGTACTTAACTTAAATCCCCATGCGCTGTACCTTGAGGACATGCAACAATTGCTCAAAATTTCATCAACTTCCTGTGCAAAAGGCCTCTGCAGACTTGGATCTTGCACCCTCTGTATGCCCTTTTCACTGGGTACTCCAAATCACCTCGAGGTATTACTCCCAACAGGTGCATTCATCACTTGGTCTTGTCAACTTGGCTGGTGCTAGTGCCTTCAGCCTTCCGATCTCATCCTCACTTCCAACAACTCACCCTGACAGTACTGCCTGTAGTGTTGAGGAGACTTTTTTCACTTGCTTCCATCTAATTAGTGTCAATGCTCAATTCCTCTTCTGCTCAGTACTGCACTTTCCACCCACCCACCCAAAGCTCTCAGCACAATTAAGCATGTAAAGCCAGGCAGGGAAGCAAGAGAAAGGGAAAAAAAAAAAAAATTGTGCCATCTTTGAAGTGCAAAATGAGATGGGGCAGATAAGTCTCATGGAAGATTTGTTAGGTCTGCTGAGCTGCCACTGAGCAGAAAACATGTATTGCAGCATTAATCCTGTTGTTTCATGGGTCACATAATGGATAAAAGTTACACAAAACCAGCACAGAACAGCACAACTTTGAATTATCATCAGGTTGCCAAGGTAATTTGTGCTTAAAGGGTATCTGCAGATCTAGATAACAGGATGTACACTTTTTGGAAGCTGTTGGTGCGTGCTTCCACAGAGATTGAAGGCATTTTATAGTTAGCGCATTCTCTGTTGTAATATCCTCCAAAATGACAGGGAGCAGAGAAAATACCATGTCAAACAGGAAGCTGTCAATGAAGTAGTCGCAAAATGATCCTGCATTTTTCTTCAAACTTTATGGCAAAAGCTCGTATCTTTGCCCAGTGCAGTTGCTATTTCGCTCCAGGAGTTTTGGGCCATGTGGGGATCCTTATAATATCTCAGGGACGAGTCATAAAGATGTTTGTATGGACGCCCCCTCTCACCAAGTTACAAAATCTAAGAGATGCACGACCACGTCATACGATGTCGCAGAGGTCCAGAGCACCATGGCACAATTTACGTGATTACATCATATCATGGCTCCCCCTTGCACCCTGGCAACAACGTGAAATATAAACCAAGCTTAAGGTCCAGTGATTTTCTTTAAAAGTGCATTGCAAAATCGTGCACAAGTGGTGAGCAGTACAGTGTTCCATCCTAGTAGGAGCACACTAGCTTGGTTGAGCATCCAAAAAAACATAATAGCTCATGTTCATAGATGAGAAGCCAGCAAGAGAGCCAACTTTCCTACCAGTAGGACACAAGTGTCACAGAGTAGAGTAGAGGTAGTACGCCCCCCACAGGCCAACAGAGTCAGCAGTTACAAGCATGCACATGTAGAGGGAACCGGACATTACAAATGAAGGTGAAGGCAGACAACATAAGATGATACAAGAGCATTTAAAACAATTTTGCACAAAAACTTGGCAAGCAGAAGCAAGAGAAACTGAGGGAAAACTCCATAGAAAGTTATGTAAAATGCAATGCGCAGTCAGAGTGAACTTTTGCTCGTGACTGAGTAAAAGGAACAGAAAGACAAGGAGTGAGAGGAAAAGAAGAGGAGAGAAGGGCAGAATATAAAGGAAAGTTGATGATGACCTGAAATTATATAGTATGGCTTTTGCAGTGGTTGCAGCATGCCTTACCTGCAAAGTTACATGTCCTTGTCACCCCCACCCACCCCCACCTCCGGCAGAACATATAACTGATTCACTCAAAAATTTAAATTAAAATATCTGGCATCACTTCTTGCTATTCTCTACTGTTGCAGATATTTTGTGTAGTCAACAAAAAAACAAAAACTTCGAAACAGAACAGCAAGCACCACAAGCTTCATGCTGAAGGCTGTTGTTTTCATACACACACGTGCACACAGGAGATACACGTCAGTGGTCTTTTATGTCACCATCTCAAACCTCCAACACTAGATCAAGGAGGGTAAGCAAAGCATTGTACCAGGCTGTTCTTATTGTACGCAAAACCACTCGAGCCACACTTGCAGTGAAGGTTTTGATCGCGTACGACATGGAATGGAGCCATTAGAGAGCTCTACACACACACTCACATATCCTCACATGCTGACAGTCTTTCCCCCATACACACACATCCACCCACACCCTGGGATGTGCGCTGGCTTTGGATTGTCAGCTTCAAAGTGGATTTGAATTGACAGACACACTCCTGTTGAAGTTAGATTCAATCCAAGAAAAACACGGGATAAGCTGTATGGGATCACTGTGGGCCAACTGAGGATTTGTGTGTGTCGGTGTGTGTGTGTGTTTACAGACATTGGACACCCCTATTATTATTGTAAAAGGAAAAAAATTAGGAGAAGAATGTGGGTTATATACTTCAAGACACTAATCAGGATTAATGCGGCATGTGTTTGTATGAGTGTGTGTAAACCTTTATGCGTTCATGGGATGCCTGACTCTCTCAGGCATTCAACACATCACTGGGCACAAATTTCCTCCAAATGTGTAAATTTAAATGGATTCATATGAGGAAACATGCACATTTTTGCATGGATATAGCTGCCATACAGCAACATGCATTTCTATATGCTAGTGAGTGCTGCAGTCATTGCTGTGGAACTAATGGAATTGGATGAGAGCGTAAACACGAGAGCGAGCGGCGGGAAGAGGGAGAATGGTGAGATAGAGGATGAGGGGGAGACGGGAAAAAAATGTAACAGATTAAGCTAAGTTGTGCAAAAGACCCAGTGTGTGGGAGACAACAGGGTTACAACCTAAAATGCAGTATATCAAAAAAGGCCACATGAGGACACTCGCCTGGCTCATTGGGCAGAAATGTCTGGTGATGGGAGCAAAAGTTTATTAAGTCCAGGAAGACATAACATAGAACAATGACAAAATTGGCCGACAATCCTAGTTGTAGTTATCATTTGGGTCATAATGTTTATAAAGCAAATCTGTTTCAGCAGGTTGCAGAATTTGAACACATTTCAAGACATCTCAAAACATATTGCTTCACCTTAGGAAGACATGCTTCTTCAGACGGCTGAGCAGGAGAATGGAGCGCATGCTAAACACATGCGACACGCTAACCTTCAACGTCTTAATATGAAGACGGGTTGGGTGAGCTGAGCTTGATATGTCGCAACCTTTTCACAGCATTTGTTTGATTTCCGAGGTTAATGTACGGTGTAATTTACTTAACATAAGCCACTGAGCTCACAATGGTTCTCCATCAACCCTACAGGTGAATAGATCACCTTGCAGTAGTTCTAGTATTTCAGATCACGTGCACAGCAAACAAACTGCTCCAAAGTCCTTTCGGAATTGGCCTGAGAGCTCTTCCTCCAGGCAGTGGGCCTGAGTGCAATTGCTTCACATCGTTCACGCCCAATGAATTGAGAGGGAAATGCTCCAGTGTTAAAAACAAATGCTGCAAATGAACTAGGCATGAAAAATGAGTGTCAAAGCAGCATCCCCACAGAGTAAAATGACTCCAGGACAAATGGCTGATTTTACCGTAACTTTTTTTTTTTTAAATTAATTTATTTGTCAGGGACAATGCTCACTAATCAACAGCAAAACAGAAAACTGTAAACAAGCCAGATTTAGCCAAAAAACTAATTTTCATCTGCAGTCCCTGGCCAGATGTCAAAAAAGGATCCCAAAAAAAAACAATAAAAAAAAAAAAAAAGATTTAATACTGACCTCTTCCGAATTGAAGAATGATNTTTTTTTTTTTTTGTTTTGTTTTTATGCTAAGAACTGTCAAGTGGATAAATTTGCATGCATTACATTACAGGCTTGATTATGGGAAACTAATTAGCACAAATGAGCTAAATTGCTCACTAACAGGTGAGCACATACACATATCCTTGGCATGCTCCATTGAATTGATTATGTCTTTTTTTTTTTTTTTTAAAAGCAGCCCTCTTTATTTCACAACACTAACAAAATAATATCTATAAATGATGCGCTAACAATCACAACTCACTCTCTGAGTGAAGCCTTTGGCCATAACAAAGGAAATTTGAATAAAACATGAAGCTATAAATGATACTGTTTTTGATGTGCCATGTCTTTCTACTGTGAGAATTAATCTGTATTTTTCAGGTCAAGCAGCAAGTTTTCTTTCTGAAATGCAAACTTACTGCCTTTTATTAGAGCTTTCTATAAAACACTGCATGACACATGACCAGGGGCCTTCTTATTGCATCTTGGATGTTGAACTTCTTCACTGAAAAGATTCCGTTAGACAATAAGACGAGTTACCAACAAACAGACAGCATGAAAAAGGAATGTCTAAGATTTTCAGACATATGTCAGTCAGATGTGTTCTTCCTGTGTAAATCAATGCGCAACAGTGAACATTTTGCTTCTGTATATTCTAACCAGAAATGAACGAACATTTATCTTTCTACTCGATCTGTTGCATCGCATCAGAGCTCAGCTCCACAGAGAATAAAGACAGATCGAAAAAATGAGAGAAAATGTGAGATTACTCAGGGGATTTCTGATTTACAGTGGCTAATATCTCTGCAACAGCTATTTGAAAGTAAAAACTAAAAAAAAAAAAAAAAAAAAAAAAAAAAAGAAATAAAACACATTCTGAGTCCACAAATTCCAGCTGCAGCTTGTTTAGTCTTGATTCTTGGTTCTCAGGCACTTACATCTGCATTTAAATTTACATACTCTAAGATCATCAACTGATATTATGCAATAGTGATTCAACCTATAGCAATTTCATGATAATGTTAAAGCCCTGCTGTAGTGGTTGCAATTTCCATTTATAATATAGCTTCAGTGTCTAAGAAGTAACATTGCAATTGTGTTTCTTACAAAAACAATCATTTAGTAATTTTAGGAGATTTTTTCAATCTTGCCAATAATCCTCAGTCAAACCTCATCTTGTAGGTGTGTCAATGTATATTTAAATATATGTTCCGCATTTGCATCTCATTGGCTGATGAGCATTAGTTTTGCAAGATCCACTTCCAATGAAGTCCACCTGATTCTGTCACAGATTCCCACAGTGTGACAACAAATATGAGGATGATGATGATGATGTGTTTGACCCTGAGAGAGATGAAGATGACCCCAAAGCCCAGAGACAACCAACAGCAACAATGCATGTCAGCAAGGAAGCTTTGATAACTTGTTTTAACGTTTATAGTTGTGATTTAGCTACTCTAGATCTACAGACTTTCCACTTTCCACACACTATAGCACAATATACAGTATATGTCCAATGCATTTTTACTACTGGCTCAACGTTGTACTGCTTGCATAATCAAGTTGACTATGAAGGTCAAAGCTCTACAATATGGCATTTTACTGTGGCATTAGACTAATTGTGTGTCTTGCTTTCTTTCTTTCTCTCTTTTCCTCCATCGCAGGTCATTTCAGTCTTTCTGGCCTTTCACGTGAGCATCGTTACTAGATCTCAGCGGGTGGGGTCAGGTGGGTGGGGGGGAGTGATAGTTAGAGTGAATCAGTTAGGAGGCCACCCATTTTTATCAAACCATTTGACACTAATGCCATTTATGAGACACATCGCAATGGGAGTTCATAAAATTAGGATGGGGGCCAGCAGATGAGCTACAGCACAGATGCTAAGGGTCCCATCCACAAGCAGCTTGATGAGATTAGCATAGTGCGCTAGGCGTTGACAGGCCTCATCAGTTCACATCAGGAACAGAGAGATGGGCCTGCTGTGAGAAAAACCATGCCACCCATACTGGAGTTACTGTGTGTATGTGTGTGTGTAAATGAGAGAGTGAGAGAAAGAGACAGTATTAATGATATTGGGCAGGGTCAGGCAATGTGTGTGTGTGTGTGTTCAAACCGATAAAGTCTATCAACATGACCCAACGTCACTTCTGCCTGAGAAGGCCAGATGTTCCACAGGCCCTGGTGCCAATGCCATTAAGAGATGAGCCAACTACACCCCAGCTTCATGTTACTGATGGCGACGCTGATAGGTCAAATTGACTGTTACAAGTTCCAGCAACAAACAGACAACCTGCCTCAAACACTGATTACAGCAGTCAGGCACTGGAATGTGTTCTGAGGGGAGAAGAGGTTTGGAATGAGCATTGTGCTAATTCTAAATCTGTCATTCTGGAGCAATGTGACCTTGTACAAGCAAAGCACATTTGCAGTTGTTAAGGCCAGGAAAAGAGCTACTGTTGGTGATGGCTGAGGATGAGCTGAGTCCCTCCCGGAAGGGTAAAGTCAAAGGAGCTCTGACTGCATGAATTTTAAAGTCTTGCTCCTGTTCACTGAAAATGCATTTGATTGTACACTGCAGGAATAGTCAAAAAAAAAAAAAAAAAAAAAAATCATTCTCATGTCGTGTGGGTAAGATCTCAGAAAATTGTATGGAACCACCAAGCACATTGCAATGTATCCTCTGTATATTTATCTCAGCCTTTAAATGTACTGCACCCTAGTGGTCTTCATGAGTCCAGACCTTTCCTAGGAAATGAGAGCTGAACTGCAATCCTATCCTGACCGGGTCAAAAGTATTTTCAGTCTAATCAGGTTTACTAGGGTCCCAGGCTACTGCTACGAGTCTCAGTTCTGGGTTTTATACCCGAGAGACTCACCAGCAACTCTGATTATGTGGTGCACCATAGTCCCTGCAGACGAAAATCTGTTTTTTTTTTTTTTTTNTTTTTTTTTTTTTTTGAGGCATGACAGACAGCATGAGCAGAAATACAGAGAACAACGGAGCTATTCTCCGCCAAATTGAGGAACAAGTTGAAACAGAAGTTGCTTGTTAATTGGTGGCATGTCATGCTGCTGCCAGTGTTAGTGTTCAGTCAAGTCAAGTTTATTTGTATGACACCAATATCATGCAGTGTCTCAAAGGGCTTTACAACCCACACATCAACCGCTCCCGATCAAGCCCAAACTCCTTACGAAGACAAGGAAAAACTCCCAAAAAAGCTTTTCATACAAGGAAAAAATGGAAGAAGCCTGGGGAGAGGCAATTCAAAGAGATTCTCTCTCCTCAAAGGTGTGTAATAGGAGATGTAGGGTGGGGATGCAGGCAAATCACAAAAACACAAAAATCAATGACACATTACAGCATGATATAAAACAGCAAACAAGCCATGATCCAATAAGATTATGTTCCTCTCTCTCTCTCTCTCTCTCTCTCTCTCTCTTATTTTTGTTCTTCTCTCTTTTTGTGGATTGTTCAAATGGGCCACATTTTGGATCAGGTCCAATTATCCTTCAGTCTATTTCAGATCTGACTATCTTCACGGGTCCAAGGGTTTTTATTTTTATTTTTGACAATTAATTGATGCACATCAATTTTGGGGAGCATTTCCAAAGGTATGGTTCACATCGAATCCAAAATTGAGACCAATGAAGTCTACTGAAGTCCTCTACGAAGTCCTCTAGTCTATGAAGTCCCCTACTGCTGCCTTAAGTAGGAAGCTGTCTCTGTACCATACAAATGTGCAAGAGCATAATCCAAAGTGCCTGTGCAAAAATAGGTGCAGCATTATTTAAGGTGCATCAAGAAAGGTCCATGATTTAGACTCTGTGTTAAAACAGAAGTAAGCAAGGGTAATAACAGCTACTTATAATTACCATTAACAATGTGCAAAATGTAAATATTAATCATATATGTGCACATTTGGACAAAAATCTTGCCTGAAAGAAGAAAGGGTCTGGTAAGCAGTAGGGAATTTTCCATCCTTGCAAAATAAAGCTTTTGCTCAACACTGAATCTTATTACAACTTTAACCATGTAAATCCTTGACAGAGCCAGAAACAGGATTTCTGTTTAAGCTGAAAGCAGCAGAAAGAACATTTATATTCCTCAACAATGCTCCCCTTAGGTTTACTTTCATTTTATTTGGACAACTTCCAGAACAAAGACAAATGAACAGATTGAGTGGGAGCATTTTTAACCCCAACCAAAATGTCAATTCTTGCTACGTCAAGCACATCAGGGCAATTTAGACTGATAACTTTTTAATTGTGAGTTTATTAATGCTTAATCAAAGGACAGGTAACCTCCATCACACATCGATCTTGATATGGAAGATGTAAATTGCCTTTTTTTTTTTTTTTAANTTTTTTTAATCACACAAGCCTGTATAAATGCTTTAACAGAGAGAAATTATCTCTAAACTGAACATGTGCTGGAAGAAAAATGTTTTCTTAGACTTTTATTTGAAGTGTAGGGGAATGGTTTGTTGTTCTGCTGGGAACGGAAAGACTAATCTAAGAACGTTAATTGATATAAGATGAAGATTGACTATGGTGGTTATGTTATGTTTGAAATTTGTATTATTTGTGAATGAACAGAAAAAAAGCATTAGTGTAATATGAAGCGTGACAATTTGGATGGCACTTGGACAGCACATAGGGCAGAATTTGTTTAAAAAAATCGCAATAATAGTGTCACAATAAATAAACAGTGTGATAATTGAGCTCATTGATAACATTTTCCATACATCAATCAAGACACAGGTGTCTCATTAAGATAGTATTAATGTGCAGCTTCATATTTAAGAGCTACGCTATGCTATGCTATTTAAGCTACATGACATGGGGACTGACACTAAAGGCCCTTTTCCTCTGCCACAGCACCAAAACCTTTGGCACTTTGGTACTAAAAACAGGAACTGTAGCATTTTTCATTGACTACGATTACCGTTACAGTTCTGGTTCCACTTTCACTTTCTGGTCCCTGTTTAACATGTGGGACTTACATGACCAAACAGAACCCTGGGGGCGGGGCTACTGCACTGATTGGTCACAAAAACTGTCGCGTCACTGAAGCAGCTGTTAGCAGACTAGTTTTTCTTGCATCACATTCTGAACACCAGAAAGACAACAACGAGGCAAAGTGCTGATTAAATAAACGGTTTACCAGGGCAAAGAAATATGATGAAACTCAGCACATCACTGTCTTCCATGTTTGCTGCATTGGACTACCTAGCTGTGCTCTGTGATAATGTCAGACGTCATCGTGACTGAGTTCATTTCGGTACCATTTCTCCTGAAGTCGGTTGAAACACAAAATGGTTGAAACACAAAACAGTAGCTAGATCTGGATCTAGTTCTGATCTAGTTCTTGTTTCTAGTTCTTGTACCTTACACATTGGAAAGAGGCCTTAAGATAACAGGTAAACACGCTCATTACACTCAGTAATGACAGACGCAGACTGCAGCAGATGAGGACACCCAAAACCATGAGAATGTGTGTGAGATTGAATCAAAACTCATCACTTTAATAAACTGACTGATAAGCTGAGTGGCTTATCTATAACATGTATTGATCATTAATTGACACGTGAGGCAAAGACAGTTTAAAATGTTGCTGAAATTTACCACCAGACTGAGATACGTCTTCATTTTTGTGTGACAGTGTGTTTTATGAATTGCTTCACCATCATGTAAATAAGAAAACACTGTAGTAATGCCTCTTTCAAGGCAAACGCTAAAAGATGCTGGTAACAGACATTTCTGAATAAGGGAAGGTGGTTGCATGATGATATTTGCCCTTATCAATGCGTTAAATCTTGGGCTAAGCTTTATGAATCCTGCTCATAATCTCTTAACCCTCTGGAATCTTCAGTTCTGAGTTGTTAAAATATTGACATTTCTGCCAAATCTGTAAACAACAAGCAAGCGCTCAGTAAATATGAAAGACCTTTTTTTTTTTTTTTTTTTTTTTTTCTGAGGCTTTGTTTTCCTTTTTGTGAGGATGAAGGACTCAATCAAAAACAGACCACATGAAAACCAAGCATCAAAGAATTTCTTAGAATCAACCACTCTTCTGGAGTTTTTTGTATAGGTTTTGTAGTTAAAGACCTTTTTCGATTGTTTTTTTCTGAAGTAAGAATCACAATTTTCTAAAATGGAACAAAAAATACTTTGTAGAATGATGTATGGAAGAATTCTATTTCATCAAGTGTAACTGTCTTAATTAGCTGTGACTTTAAATCAGTAGTGTGACATGCTGTTTCAGTCAAGCTGATGTAGTCAGATAAATTGTAAGATAGGAAATGAAAAAGATTTTTTGTTCGTAATTTCTTTAATAGCTCAGTAACCTTGGGCAAGGATGTTTGTGAATCATTCATCCTTCCCACTGATCTGTAACAAATGAGTGAATTTCCAAAATTATGGGTCACTGTCTTTTTTTATCTTAACATCAGTTGTCTGTCTGTTGTTTCAGTAACAACTACTTACCTCTGTCAGTGAGGTTTAATTTTTGTCCGTGTCTGTTTGTTTATTAGCAGGATTACTAAAAAATTTATGAACCCATTTTGATAAAGATGTTTTAGAAGGGTGGAGCATGGCTTAGAGAAGAAACCATTATGTAGCCTAATGATTTGGTGGTGATCCAGATCTAGGTATTATACTGTATATATTGGGCTCGAACACGCACGATTGCCAGTATGTTCCTTTAAGTCCTATCGCTATTATAGTTGTACATGTGTCTTAGGGCAGCATGATGGAGCAGCAGTTTATGCTGTAGCCTCACAGTAAGAAGGTCCTGTGCTGGCCCTATATTTTCTGTGTGGAGTTTCTGAGCTCTCAACTGAAATTCTGTGATTTTCCTCCAGGTTACTTGAAATTTCCCACCATCATCATCACATGACTGGTCAGTGACCAGTCTCATTCAGCCCCTCAGTCTTAAACCAATTTGTTTTCTGCCTCATATTTTTCCCTCACAGTTTGGAAATGGGCTTTTGGGCCTGGAAATCCATAAGTCATATTATTGAACACCGAGGAAGGGCAGAGAAATGTCATTAAGCTGTCCTAGGCAGGGAAAAAAGGCTACCATTATCCATCTTCCTTAGTATTCCTCTCCTCCACTGACAAAACGTATACACATTTCCTCTCTACATTTGTTCATCTTCTCAGTATACATATGTCATCTACACAAAGGAGGAAAAATAGGGGAGGGCGACAAAACAAGGCTTTCTCCCAAAGTGCCGTAAGGTTGCTAATGTCTTTCTGAGCAGGAGAAACGCATTTCTCTCTGGCAGTTTCAAGCCTGAGCGAACATATTGGGAAAAAATACAGATGGATTGAACCTGGAAGAATAAAGAAGCGGAGTCCCGTTTGGGTTATGAACGATGTTTTGGTGTACCTGCTCTGTCAGGCGGTTGGCTGCTTTGGGGAGAACAATGCTGAGCAAACCCATATCTGCCTCACAGGTCTGACCAGCTCAGACCTGAGAGTCAGGTAAGGAGTCGGTCGAAAACTTTTTAACAAGTTGACTTCTTCTAGTGGAAAATCCGTGTGGAAAATCTAGTGGAAAATTGGTGGGGATACAAATGAGGTTTCTCAAATGCCAGGCACAGTTTTCTATCATTTCTTCCTTCAATCACCATCAGAGACATTGCCTTTCATCTCCATCTCTGTCTCCTCTGCTTCCTACCCAGTCGAGATGGTCCTCTGATGTCTACTCTGGGCCTTTACAGCTCTTTGCTTTTCTCCAAATATTCCCCGATAGCTTGCTGCTCTCTCATCCCTGCCCCAGACTTATCTTAGTCTTTGACAGCGCTTCTCTTATTTTAATATTATTTTATTATCTTTTTAGCATACTTGCTCCTCCATCGCTTTCCCGGTGAACTTTTCTGATCCATCATTTTCCATCACCGAGCTGCCAGTGGTATCATGAATAATGAAAAAGAAAAAAAAAAAAAAAANAAAAAAAAAAAAAAAGAATACAGAGAAAGAAACAGTTTTCTTTTTAGCTGAGTCAGCTCCCTCGCCACTGATGGTGTTTCCTCTGGGTGAATATCATCTTGGAGGGACGTGGATGTATGTTCATTACGCTGCTACAAGAAGGATGGCGCTCTGTTACAGAGACGAGATACAATGGGAGAAGTAAATCAAGGCGATTTAATTGCACAGAAATGTGCAAACCTTGGCATCTTTGCATTTACATACGAGTATAGTATACTGTGTGTGCATGCACTTATTTTTTTAGTTGGCAATGCTTCAGCCTGTGTGTATATTTATCTGCACAAGACTGTCTGTCAAGGTTCCTCCATATTCCTCTGCCTCCTAACTCTCCCTCTGGTGAGTGTCTCCTCCACTGGTGTGGGTTCTGCACCGAACACCTGACTTCCTCAGCCAATCAGCCTCTTTTGTTTCTGCCTCCACACCTGCTGTTTTGGTGTGCCCATCATGTATTTAAAGGATCATACTGGTGATTGTGCCTGATTGAGCTCAATATATAGAATCCACATACACATTTCATTACTGACAACATTTCCTAAAATATACTACTTTAGGAGTAAATTTCAGAATTGCTTTTCCTCTTGGTTTCAGTTCATTCCAGAACGCTATTAAAATCAACTTGTAGAGACTTGAAACATGCTTGAGATACATAATCCATCACAGTGAACANCGCTATTAAAATCAACTTGTAGAGACTTGAAACATGCTTGAGATACATAATCCATCACAGTGAACATTATGTTTATTAGGTTTTTTACCAAAGTAACTTTATTTAACTGATCCAACATGGAGCTGCATGGAAGATGATGTATTTCTCCACCAGGAAATATATTCCCATGAAAAGACGGCTTTTACAGAGAAATTAAAATGACTGTGCCTTCTACAATCGTGCGTAAGTGCTGGAAGGCAAAAAATTGAATTTTATGGTGGGTGTATCACCTGAACATCTGATATTGAAAAATTAGAGGATTTGAAAAAAATAACAGGAAAACTAAAATACGGTTTTATGGTTTGGAAATTGTTTGTCAGTAATGTAACATATGTGCAGGTTATATATATTGGGCTAAAACATTCACGATCGCAGGTGTGGTCCTTTAAAGGGCCCAGCATACTTCAAAAGATGCAAGATGAGAACAGATGAGGCTGGTGAATACACTGTATTGTAGAACACTGCAAGTAATATAGTCCCTAAGAACTGTCTTTACTGCCTCTGATATCTCCTCTACCTGTAATTGGTCCAAACATCACATGACTTCAGGCAAAACCTAACCAGCCATGTGATATTTGGACCATTTACGATAAGGGGAAGGTATTAGAAGTAGAAAATACATGGCTCTCCTTGGGGGCCCTGCACAAAGAACACCAAAAGGGCACCAATGACATAACCACCTAGGTGATATTTAGGCCAATTAAGGCCAGCGGCGGTATTAGAAGTGGCAAAGACATAAAAGACTCTTCTAAGGACTATAGTGCTCATGATGTTCCAGAACATTTTCACTAGCCTGCTGTTTTACTGTTTCATCTTAAAGGACCATAACGATGATTGTGGATGTTTGAGCCCAATATATGTTATGTTGCTTTACTGACAATTTCTAAAACATAGAACAGTATTTTAGTTTTCCTTTTATTTTTTTTTTAAATCCCCTCATCTTTCAAAATTAAATGTTCAGGTGATACACCCACCTTAAAAATTCAATGGTTAGTTTTTCTAACACTTATGCACTACTGTAGAAGGTACGATCATTTTAATTTCTAAGTAAAAGGCCTGTTCTCCTGGGACTATTTTCTGTGGCGGATATACATTGTCTTCCGTGTCGCTCCGTGTTGGATCGGTTACATAAAGTGACTTCAACAAAAAATAAATAAAAAAACCTAACAGACATAATGTTCGCTCTGATAGATTACATTATCTTAAATGTGTTTCAAGCCTCTACAAGTTGATTTTTGCAGCATACTGGAATGAACTGAAACCAATGGCAGTCTGGAAGGTAGGAAAAACAATTATAAAATTTACTGCTCCAGTAACACATCTTTGGAAATGGTTGTCAGTAACATAACATGTATGCAGGTTGTATATATTGAGCTCAAACATGCACGATCGCCGGTATTTTCCTTCAAAAGGAAATGGAACAGATTATCTTCACAAAATCAGCAGCTCTGATTAAAAATATTGCTTATTTTTCTCTGTTATTAGCCTTCAAATCTCTGAATATGGAAATGCATAGATGTATTCATGTCTGCATGTGTGCACAGCATAGCTTTCTGTGTGTATTTGCACACTCATAAGCATTTTGATATGGCTACTGCTTGCTATCAGAGCTTTCCTATCAGTGTGATAAACTTGTTTTTCCTGATCCAGGCAAATTAGCTGTGATCTTTACTGAATCTGGTCTATTTGTGCAGCACAGTGGTCTCTCAACACTCCTCCTTTAACATAAATTCAAAGAGTGTTTTTGACTGCAGTTGACAGAATCTTCATAAATAATGCAACAGACCAACATGACAGAATATTAACAAACAGATAATGTTTCAGAAATTGTATGCGTTGCTCCTTCCCCCTGCGTAGTTTTGTTGATCCAGGCAAAATATTAATTTACAAGTAGGATTTTTGGCTTCATATTCCATTATGATTTTGTATCTACGGCCAACGTACATTTGACCTTCTGCTGTGACTATAAGACTCAGAATCCCAGATATAAACATGATATAAATTAGGTACTCATAACTCCCAGAAAGGGTTCAAATATGGTGTGTGGGAGTAAATTATGTTAAATCATAAATCATCAACCCTTGATTAAACTTTAATCTGTGAAAATACACGGCAGAAACCAAAGATATTTATAAGCCTATAAGCCTATGCAGCGTTTGCCACAGTTTGAGAATTTATTTGTGTTGACCTTTATGGTGAGCCATAAGCTTACAGGAAGTTTCAGCAAAGCTAGACCGTGATTATGAAATTAAACTGTCAATCACAGCACATACATCATTAATGCAATGGTTGTTTTTTTGTTGTTTTTTTTTTTTTTTTCCCAGTCAATATGCAGTTAGTTTTTAAAGGAAGTTTTTAATTTTTTAAAAAAGCTATTATTGGAATGGCTAACCTGTTTGGCTTGGTCATCCAGATCAGTTTATAGGGAACTCTTATACATGAACTTCACAGGGGGTATTTCATGAAACACAATAACCTGTTGTAAGGGCAAATAACATTATGTTACCATGTTCTTTAATTGATCTGCATGTTTTATTGTTTGCCTCAAAAGAGGTGTAACAAAGGTATTTCCTCATTTGCATGTGAGGCACGCTATTCCTAAACACTGTCAAGCAAAAATTAAAGCCTGTTTCAGTCTGGCATTAAATTCCATCAGTATAAAAATTGTGTGATGATTCAAACTGTATTTGCTCCACGTGTTAGCAATCAATAAATTTGATATATAAACCCACTGAATTAATCACTTTCTGAATTAAAACAGTGAATTTTAATCTGATTTTATCTCTTTCTCATGGGACTATGGATGGAAATCAGCCAACCTTGGCTATTTACATTTTGATTGTTAATTAACGTGGATTGTTCCAGTTTAAATAAAAGAGGAAAAAAAAAAAAAAAATGCACCTCGCTCTAATCTAACTCTGACACTGCATTCTATACTCAGTGCCGTCAAGCAACAACTTAATCATTTGCAGGGGTGCTTTTAATCTCTAATTGTGGAGAGTTACTCTAAATTAATAGCTCAAAAGAAGAGTGAGGAAGAGGATAATGAAGCTGTGCTTGGGTGCCTTAATCCCGAGAGTACAACAGAAAATTAAGTAAGAGACAGAAAGAAACTCCACAGGCCTGCAGCTGATTTTAAACAAGGGAAAAAAGAACCGTGTTGCTGTCCGTTCAGTTGAATAAGCACTTGAAAGTTTTGAGGACTGTGAATATGAATGTTACAGTGAAGGGGCTACAAGGTGGAAAATACAGTTCAAAAACAAAGTGAAAGCTTCAGCTGCTTGTGAGTTTATCTGCCATCATGTTGCTGTTTAAAGGACAATACCAGCCATTTTGCATGTTTGAGCTTAATATATTATTTAATATATTCATACATGTAAAGTTACTGACAATCATTTTCCGAAGCATAGTACTGGAACGGTGAATTAAAAAATGTTTTTCCTACCTTCCAGACAGCCATTGGTTTCAGCTCATTTGGTACGCTATTAAAATCAACTTGCTGATACTTGAAACGTTCTTGGGATAGGTAATCCGTCATCGTGAAGAAGATGTGTATTCAGGTTTTTTTTTGTTTTTTTTTTAAGTTACATAATTTTAGCATTTAAGTGCAATAAAAAGCGCAGGGTGAATTTATGTCTCCACCAGGGAATATAGTCCCAAAAGAAGACCTGTGTTTATCTTAAAATTTAAACAACCATGACTCCATAAGGCTGCATAGCCATTAGCAGGTGAAACATTGATTTTTAAGGTGGGTGCACCACTTAAATATTTGATTTTGAAAGATTAAGATATTTTGCAAAATATCAGGAAAGCTGAAATACGGTTTTGTCCTTTGGGAAATGATTGTCAGCAACATATGAAAATTAAACATACAGTATTAGGCTCAGACATGCAAAATGGCCGGTATCCTCCTTTAATATTCAGGTTTGACAAAAACATTACCTGACTAACAGACAGCAATAAAGCACAATGAGCTTCAGTTGCTCATGTAGCCAAAATTAAAAGGCTGCTGTGGGTCAAAACATCCATGGGCAAACATCACTAGTTTCAACATGCTAAAACACCATATCTGCGATTGAGCATGTTTGAGCCCAATATATAAAATCTGTATACATGTTACATTATTGACAGCCATTTACCAAAATATACTAGTTTAGCGATAAATTGCATGTATCCAGGAAATATAGACCCAGGAAAAGACAGCTGTTACTGAAAAATTAAAATGAGCATGCCTTCTACAATCATGCATAAGTGTTAGAAGACGAAACATTAAATTTTAAGGTGGATGTATCGCCTGAACATTTGATTTTAAAAGATTAGGGGATTTGAAAAAATAACAGGACAACTAAAATACATGTTTATGTTTCGGAAATTGGTTGTCAGTAACGTAGCATGTATGCGGGTTGTATATATTGGGCTCAAATATGCTCAATCACCGGTATGGTCCTTCAACATCTACATAAAATATCTATAATATCCAATACCTACAAAGAATTATTGCCATAAATCACTTGTAATACACTAAGAAGTTTTTTTTTTTTTTTTTTTTTTAACCATAGAAATTAGTATTTGAGATGATTGATTTATAAGTAGGCTAGCAAATGTTAAATATGTTCTCCTCTCTGCATTCCAAGAGGTTTGGACATTATATTGAGAAACTGTAGGCATTTTTAGTCAACTGGTCAGTTTTGGATGTGCACACCATACTGTATTCTCACAATATTTACCTCCTTAATGTTTTTTTCCCCAGCAGTTTTGTTACCCTATCACCAGCTCCAACTACTCAGAGAGGCGTTGTAATTTGAGGAAATGAATTAAATGAGTATTTCTGTTTTTCAATAATCAAATCAGAAATTGGCAATAATACAGCAACCAATAATAATTTGATTTAAATTGACTCAACGGTTCCAGTAAGCTAGTTCTAACTAGTTGTATTAGTTTCATTATTAGTTTATTATTTTATTTAATTTCATCAGATAAAGTATATCTCTGTAATCTGCCCTACCAGGTTCATACAAAGTTAAAGGAATTCTCAAGGTCAAAGAACCTGCTTGCAGAAAAAACCAGGTTGAGTTTTAGCCGACGTTTTGAATGGTAGAATCAAATATTTTAAGCCAAGCTGAACATTGAATTTGGATATGTTTTTTTCTCCAGCTGTATAACATTGTTGTCATGCTTGTCCAGCATCAGTGATGTGGTCTTTGTAAATCTCAAAGAAGGCAGAGACACTCATCGCCTATGCAGCTTGACAATTTCATCACAAAGTGCAAACTATATTTGGCGACATACGAAGGCAATTAAAGAATAATGCTGAAGAATGTTAAAAAAAAAAAAAAAAANTAAAAAAAAAAAAAAAAACTCCAAACATTTAACTTTACATTCTCCAACCAGGAGATATGTTTTTCAGTGGCAAGCCTCCATAAAATGCCTCTGTGGTGCACAAACACACCTTCAAAAGGGAAGAGATTTCAAATGTAGAAAGAGGTTTCATTTATTAGAGAGAGGAACAACAAATTCACTGAGAACAACACTAAGCCTGGAAAGAATGATGAGGGATTAAGGGTTTGTCACTGAGTTTATATGTCTTAATCTTTGATTTGAATGGCTGATGGAAAAAGGTGAGGGAGGGAGGGAAAAAAGTGCACAAAGAGCGTCAAATGCAAGCAAGCTTCGAAACACACACAGGTCTTTGATGTGAGACTCTTCAAAGACCAGCAGGGGAACAAGAGCAAAGGTAGAACCTGCCAAAAGATGGTGGATGAATCAGAACCTCCACTCAGCTCTGCAGATCTCATAGTGAAAGCAGGGAAGTGTCTGATCGCAGCTCTGGGGAGTCCTTGACCGCTACACGTGTGCATGCACACGTGTGATCTTGTGGATGCTCTCTTACCTAAAGGGGAGTCTAGTGGGAGACACCATCAAAAGAGCCTAATTAATCAAACTTATGCTGCTGCTGTGGCACAGGTAAAGCACAAATGAGAAATTCTGAAAAAAAAAAAAAAAAAAAAAGACCCAGTGAAATTCCCCTACAGCTCCCATCATCATTTCACTGCTAAACCACTAGGAATTGAGCTTTCTGAACTGCTGTTGGCACGAGTTTATTCCAGTTGTTTAAATGGGTGTACAATATAGCCAAGCCGAGGTAGTTCCACGGATGAATGCAGGAACGAGCCTGCTGACGTCACCACTGTGCACACATGCATCATCACTGCCATCATGTTCAGCTCAGAATCTATTGGCTGTGACAGATTTACTGTCAGCATTTGGAATACGGACACAGAATTGGAAGACATTGGTCCTCCAGAAACCAATCAACCTGACCTTTTAGGATAGATGATCCACTTTAAGTGGGCTAAGTTAGACGCCTAAGGCACTTAAAGTAGGATCATCTTGTATCAGTGTAGCGGCCTTACAGTGAATAAATGCAGAAATAATTGTTTGGCTAGGTTGCATAAAATTTAAATGTGTCTGGCACACAATGAAATGTTTTACAGAATCTATTATACTTGGCATCATCAATTTCAACAGTCTGTAATAGTTAGAAAGACAATGGCATGGGAAAACAAAAATACAATTCCATCATCATCCATGAATAATGGTGCTGGTCAGGCAGCCCTCATGGGATTGGAGAATAAAATAGCTTGAATGAATGCATGGAATTCATCCATCCCTTTTGCTGGGATGAGTGAATTTGATCAACTAGTGATGCTAAAAAGTGAGCTATGCTACAGTAAAATCTCTACCATCATAATGTCTATACATAGAAAACAGTAGCTACTTTAGTCGGACTTAATTATGTATATCACAAGGGATAACAATGTCATTCTAGATGGATAATTCTAGGTTCATTTCCCCTTAAGGTATACTGGAACCAGAGGCGGCAGACTCGGTTACAGCACAACACACACACATACACACACAAGAAGCTTTGGGAGTGATGTCAACAACGTAGCACAAGGACACTAATTGGATAGACTACAGACTGTATCCTAATTACATCAGAATGAGCATTGAGATAATGAGACTTTTTTTCTTCCTTCTTTGAAAGGTATGTTGCACTTGTAATTACTACCTTCTGTTTTATTTGTCTTTTAACCATAGTTCATTAAATGCAAGCGAGAGCCGGAGAATGGAGAATGACAGCGTCTCCATAGCTTACGTGGGTAATTATAATCCCCTGAAATAGGTGTTTGGCCTCACCAGAGTGAGAGTGTCATTGCCTGTTAGAGTGAGACGCTGATCGATCTGCAGAGGCCAGAAAAAGATTCATGAGGGTTTCAACTAGGGCTGGACGAAAAAAATCTTTGATAGAAAAATGAGGACATCAATATAAAGTCGATAAAAAATAGTGCTTGAATACAGGAAGTTAATGATGGCTCAAACAGCCAATAGCGTGTCAGAACTGGAACNGTGCTTGAATACAGGAAGTTAATGATGGCTCAAACAGCCAATAGCGTGTCAGAACTGGAACAAACTGGCCAATCTGGTGGCAGTGTCATAACAAAGCCCGCCCACTTCCTCAAAACAGCATTTAGCTAAATGGTAAACACGCCACAGCCCGTGTGGTGATATGTGAGCAAAAGTCAGACAAAGATGTCAGAAAGCGATGAAACTCCAGAAAAAAAAAAAAAAAAAANAAAAAAAAAAAAAAAAATCAAATGATGAAGAAGACTAATAGCTCAGCAGCATAACTATCCCAAAGAAAGTAAAGGTAAAAAAAAATGGCAGCAGTGTGGCATCATTTTGGTTATTTAAAGTCTGACACAAAACAGAGTGACCATGTTCACTGTAAAATTAGCCAGAAAGCAGCTGATGAAGCACGGCTGTACAAATCTATTTTTATTCGAGAAATGCAAAACAAGGTTTAATCATTTTTATTCATTTTGCACAGTAGATATAAATGATGTCCCGCACTGCCCAGAAATATGACCTGCTTTTGTTAGGGATGTGTGCTTTAACATATGTTTTTTTTTTTTTTTTTTTTTTTTTAAATCTGTTTTCAATACTATATTTTAAATGCATGGACTTTTTGCACAAAGGCAACGTGTAAAGACTTAAATTGATTTTTTTTAATGTTCCACACACTGAGCTTAAGCTGTGTTTCTCCAGATGTGCTACTTTGAAATTTTAGTTTATTTTGTAACTGAACAGTCCTTTGCACTTTATTACCATTCAAAGCTAAAGTATTTGATATGTTTGTGCAAGATTTTTGTTCTTCACTGCTTGAAGGTTTTTGCACAAGTGATTTTTATGTTGACAACATTTTGGACTGCTTTTCATTTAATTTGGATTTATTTATTAAGGATGACTGCAATTTGCAGTTTTTCAGTTCATACAATTGTTGGNTTTAATTTGGATTTATTTATTAAGGATGACTGCAATTTGCAGTTTTTCAGTTCATACAATTGTTGGCTATTTTTTACCCTCAGAATATGCATAAAAAAATGTTAAAATAAATCTTAAGTTCAAGTGACTTGAAATGCAGCAGAATCTTTGCCATGATTTATANAAATGTTAAAATAAATCTTAAGTTCAAGTGACTTGAAATGCAGCAGAATCTTTGCCATGATTTATAATGTGAAATATACATATCACGTTTTATGTATATATATACATAGATAGATAGATAGATAGACAGATATCAACATAAAAAGTATATATTGTGATAAAAAATGTTTTCATGTCGTCCAACCCTAGTTTCAACACTGAACTCTGTATACTGTGTAGCTTTTATATATATTTTATGGGTCCGCTCGGGTTCGAGTGACATCAATTTCATCGATGCTGTGTTTGAAGAGAGGTTGCGTGAGGAGATCTGCTGCCTGCATTTGTGTAATTGCATAATTAGTCCAAACATTTGGAAGAGAGGAATGTGTGTGCACTGTGCAGGCATAATTGGAAGTACCTATGAGACCAATTTGTAAAGGCGCAGCAGGCAGGGAATGTGTGTGTTCCCCCGATTGTATCTCTGCTGAGTGGCCTCTCTGGGCTACATTAAACACACACACACACACACACACACACACACACACACACACACACACATACGTGTCCCAATGTGGACTGTCCTCCAAGCAGACACCAAAACGTAGTATGAACAGAACTGTGTGGGCATCCTCTGGCGAGTCTGCGTCCCCTACTGTGTGCATACGCATCAATTTGGAAGTAGAACATTGGTTTTGTGTTTGCCACATTAACACGCCAGCTAATTTCATGTTTTAGCTACTCCAGTTTTAGCTGCTCTCCACTGGCTTTTAATTCAATCAACTTCAAGATTCTACTTGTTTTCAAAGCTCTGAATGGCCAAACCCCACTTTTAAGGCCTTATGCAAGCTCCAAGTCCCTCAGATCATCCTCAGATTTGGCCCATCTAGGTCCTCCCCAGTCTTGGCTAAGATCAAAAGGCAACCGAGGTTTCACCGTGGCAGCCCCTAAAACTCTGGAATAACCTGCCCCTGTCTATCAAGTCAGCACCTTTCATTCAAATATTTAAATTTCCCCTTAAAACCCATTTCTACACTTTACCATTTGAACAATCATTGATCGGAAATTTTGACATTACAAACTCTTTTTGTACTTTACCTGCACGTATGCATGTGTATGTATAATTATGTCTATATGTATATAGCTTTGTTATATTTCTCATTTTTATTCATATTTATTATTAGTTGTACAGCACTTTGGTCAATGGCAGTTGTTTTAAAATGTGCTATATAAATAAATGTTAACTTTGACTTGACTTAATCTATGTTATTGCATAGTATGACTACAAAAATATCAGCTTTCCCAATATAAGTTTTATCTTCCTGAACACCAAGAAAAGGTAGAGAGTTAATAACAATGCAGCAAGATATGGGTTAATTCAGTGCAACTTTAGGCAATGGGGTAAGTTATTTACTATTAAAGAAAGTAAAAAACAAACAAAAAAAAAAAAATGATGAGGTTGGTGTAGTTCTGACGTGCTCCATTGACCTTGCTTTATAGTCCAGGGCAGTTCATTAGCAAAGCAGGGTCGAAGGTGGGCCATTTGCTGGATTATTGACAGCGAAAATATTCTTGGATCCTCAGACAACATACATGACATCAAAGAAAGAAAGATGCAGCGAGCTCATTCAGTAAGGCTGGAAAGGGTTGTCGTTGCATTAAAAAAAAACCTGGCTAATCAAAGTCTGGAAACTTCTGAACTCTGAAAAGCCCTCAGAGATTACCCATTAATGAAAGCAGAAGCAACCTTGGCTAATCTATACTTACTAATTAGCAGCGAGTTATTAAGCAGTTGGTGATTCAGGAAAACAATCCTGAAAAGGACTGTAGCCCTGGAGCTTCAGCATCACACATAGCGTCAGGTGCCCAGGTACCTTTTATATGCCGCGTTTCACTTCTTCCCCTTCTGGTGCTCCACTAGTCTATCTGCTGAATGATTATAACAAGCAAGAGAGGAGTGGGAGGGGAAATCTACAGCAAAGGTCATGGCGTGGATTCAGACCTTTGATATTGCAATGTGTGCACTTTGTTTTAACACACTGATGAAACCAGGTCACCAAGCTACTACCCTCAGGCTATTTTCATGTTTGAGTTGAATAGAGAGGTTTTTCCAGACCAAATGCTTTTTTACTGTTTTTTTGTTGTTTTTTTTTTAAGACTGAATCCACCAAAAGCACAGAAACTGGTGGGACTGGTGGAAAACAGAAATGCGTTTTGGGCTACTGCTATGTTTTGACTGGACTCCAGGGATGATGGGATGTGATCAATATTGAAATTGTGTTTTCTGTGTTTTAAATATAGAGGGTAATTCTCAGATTTGATGCACTGGCCTATATATTACCATGGATGCATAGTGTGTATGCAGCCATGGTTAAAATGGAAGTATTCTTCTATGTGAAATCAAACCTGCAGCAATCATGGTCAGTTTTAAACAAAAGAAATGAACTTGGGTGATCACACAAGTATTTAGTGAAAATAGCGTTAAGCCAATTTATTTCTCTTGTTACCATCAAATTAGCATGCTGACTCTCTAGAAATAGCTTCCTCTGTCCATATCACACTTCCCTGAGGAACGTGGCCAGGAAGAGTCACATCAACATAAGCGTATTCCTCTCATTAGCCCTTAATAAAAAGGCTGTAAGTTTCTCTATTAAATTATTGCTGTATGCTGTGTCACATTTCCTCCTTATTCATAATGGAACATATTCCAAGCTTAAATAACGTGTATCAACATTTACATACTTTCACATATTTGTTCTTTTAAGCATGTCTGTCTCTTTCAGCAATGCCAATCCCGATCCAAGCTCACATTTTAACCTGCCAGATCCAGATATTGATCTGAATCTGGGCTAAACTGCAATTGTTGACAGTCTGTCATTGGATACAGGATTAATTTGTTTTATTAATATCTTAATTTTTGAGAAACAGGCAAAAATGTTGATACATTTCCTATCTTGTAGTATTAAAATAGTGATTTCCTGTATCTGGATCCTGATGTAGATCTTCCGCAAAATCTAATTAGCTCTACCTTGACCCAAGTCCCATCTATCTCCAAAATTTCATCAAAATCCATCTGTTACTGTTTGAGATATCTTGTTGACAGACAAACAAGCACAGACAATAACCTCCATGGTGGAAGTAATAACGTGTTATTGACACCATGAAAAGTCCCACTCGCACGCCCTAAGCTCATCCCGGTTGACTTCCCTGAGGCACTGTTAAAGGCATTTTAAAGTTTGCGGGCAACTAAATTCAAGTGCCCACCAGCTGCAGCCTTCAGCTTTCCCCCATGTTGCTGTTTACCCTCTCCTCCCAAAGAGCAAATATACGGTGACTCAGCCAACGCCATGACGCCTTTTCACAGCCGAAGACTCTTCTGCCAGTCATCGTGCAAGCCAAGATTCCCTGAAGCAAACCTCTTGACAGCCACCTACATAATAATGACTGCTGTCTGCTGTGTGTGTGTGTGTGTGTGTGTTTGTGTGTAAATGAGCAGACTTGCATCACGTCTTGGAAGAAGCTATCTATCTTCACTAAATTCAGTAGTTGAAGGCTGCAGAGGGGATCTCAGTACTCAGTACTTTTCTATACTTTTCTCATTGCTCAGATAAATGGTACAGTGTGTGAATTAGACACACAAGAGAAAGTAATTAAAAAATCAAGCAACTGTCTTAATGGATGGTATTGCATTTTATATTGCTGTGGGTGGGGATATCTGCCTCTCGCTTATTAAAAGGCTTAAAAAATGCAATACTAGTGTTACATTAACTCTGATTCCACATGTGCTCACAGATATGGATTAACAGATTATGAAATATATTGTGAATATTGTGTTCATGTTGTCCTCAGTAAAATTATTTATTTATCATTTCTGTAAGACTATGATTAGAGATCAACCCGAAGTGACCTGAAGACAGCAAGAACATTCAAAATAGACCAAAATAGACTGAAGATAATTATGCCGGAAAAATAATTAAGTATAAATTTAGTTATATAGCACCTTTCAAGAACAGACATCATAAAGTGCTTTACAGTACAACTCAAAGACAATGAGATTCAACGACATGGAGACAGCATGTTAGGCATGTCAAGCTAAAAATACCTTAAAGGACCATACCAGCCATTTTGTATGTTTAAGCCTAATATAATATTCAATTTTCATATATGTTAAGTTACTGACAATCATTTCCCAAAGGATAAAACTGTATTTCAGCTTTCCTGATATTTTGCANTTAAGTTACTGACAATCATTTCCCAAAGGATAAAACTGTATTTCAGCTTTCCTGATATTTTGCAAATCTTTTAATCTTTCAAAATCAAATATTCAAGCGATACACCCACCTTACACAGCCTTATCATGGTCGTTTAAATTTTTTGATAAACGCAGGTCTTCTTTTGGAACTATATTCCCTGGTGGAGACATTCACTCTGTGCTTTCTGTTGCACTTAAATGCTAAAATTAAGTAACTTTAACAAAAAAAAACAAAAAACAAAAAAACATCTTGTTCATGATGATAGATTACCTATCTCAAGAAAGTTTCAAGTATCAACAAGAATAGCGTTCCAGAATGAACTGAAACCAATGGAGGTCTGGAAGTAGGAAAAAAATAATAATTTGATGTTCTAGTAGTATGCTTTGGGAAAAGGTTGTCAGTAACGTTACATATATGAAAATTGAATATATTAGGCTCAAAATTGCAAAATGGATGGTATGGTCCTTTAACAACCCACCATACACGGCATACATTTTGTGTGCTAAGAAGTATAGAAACCAGGAGTGAGTACACAGTAATCTTAGGCAAAAGCAAGCTTAAAAAGATGAGTTCTTTAGCTTCTTTTTAAAGATGTCCACAGTGTCTACTACTGTTAAATCCAAAGGGAGAGAGTTCCACAACTTAGGAGCTGCCACTTCAAAAGCACGGGCTCTTTTAGTCTTGAGTCTAGAACGAGGAACATTAAGCAAGCCCTGATCGGAAGACCTGAGAGACTCGTGGCGTAAGACCATAGAAGCTCACTGATACAGGCAGGAGACTGATCGTGTAAAGCTCTATAAGTAAGAACCAGAATCTTAAAGTGAATTCTACATTTTATGGGGAACCAATGTAAGGAAATTTAAAAAAAAGGTGTAGCATGAGACCTTTTTGAAGATCTAGATAGAAGCCTCGCAGCGGCATTCTGAAGCACTTGTAGATGATCCAGGGATGAAGAACTTAGGCTAGTGAAAAGTGAGTTACAGTAATCCAGCCGAGAAGAAACAAATGCATGAATTATCATTTCCATTTCTGCATGAGATAAATGTGCCTAAGTTGCGCAATATTCCTTAGGTGGAAAAAACAAGAATGTATCAAACATTTAACATGATTATCGAAAGTCAAAGCCTGAGCTGGAAAATGTGGTCATCTGGGACAGACACGAGTAAAGAGAGAATGACATCAATTGCAGAAGCATCAAGCATCACCAGTTAACAACAGCAGCAGTAAAAAAAAAAAAAAAAAAAAAAAAAAAGTAGAATTATGTCCGAAAAAGCAATGTAAAGTCAAAGAAAAAAGCACATTCCTGCATTGATTATGACGCAGCAGGTAATCAGCCCTGACAGGGAGTCCACTTGGATCCACTCGAGTATATCACATATTGATACACAGACTGGAGACCTGTGACCTCTCATAGACAATTTTGTTTAAATAGCCCACATAAAAATATTAATCGTCTTTATATTACCGCTATACTATGCCAAACGTCCTTCCTTCCTATTGCTGGATACCCTTAAATGGCTTCTGTTGAACTGGCTTGAAAAGATATGTTGTCCTTTTGTCCTGATTTTCTGTCCTTTCTTTTGGTCTTTTGTCCTGACTGTTGCACCATACTCAATAAAATTTCCATTTCTTTTAACTTGCATATCGTGTCTATCTTATAGCCGTTTTGTGCAGCTTTTAGGAATTCACGAACCCTCCCTCGCATATTGTCATATTGTCACCTGGTGTGTAATAGCATCACAGAAGCAAAGATGAGGATCGAGTTTGAGTCCCCTTGAAATTGTTATACTGCGTCTTTTACGAGGCTCGTTGATTATAATACTATGGTATTTCATGGCTGTGTGCATTCCAGAAATAAGACTCTCAAAGTCAAAGTTGTCAAAGTCTTAGACAGTCGGTAAAGTTGTTGTCTTACAGAACAAAGAATGAGATCATTGCTAACAATGTTATGGCCTTCCTTCAATAACATCAAAGTCATTGTGGAATAAAGACATCAAAATCCGTGAGCCTTTGCTCCCTCTGTATTTTGCCTTTTCATTTTGAATCCCATAATGCTCAGCCCAGCTAAGAAAATCCAGATGACTTTCAGAGTAGGCAGACGACAGAAAGCCTCAGGGCCACTCCATTACAAACAAACAAATCAACGACTCTAGCAAACAGAGTCATATTGGATATCTCCCCATGCCAGTCAGCTCTGAGCTCCCCCCACCCCATGCTTTCCTATTCTGTGTGTGTGAGAGCGAGAAATCAATGTGTAATCATATTCACACTTTCTTTGGCAGGAGACATTGAGGGCAGAGATAGAACTGAGACAACCCGCTCTGCGGAAAAAAAAAAAAAANAAAAAAAAAAAAACAATAAAAAGGGTGGAGGACAACATCAAAATCATTTTCTGTCTTTGTATCTCCACAATTTCCCTTAAAGCATCAAGTTTGTACAAATCTCTCTGGATTATTCTCGACAGAGGTGACACATTTTCAATCGACCCGATTAGTGTGACAGAAGAAACATTTGGTGCTGAGATGTTTTTTTTTCTGCATAGTTTGAGGGTACTGCATATATATTGCACAATCTTTGTTACGCAGCCACCAGCGCTAAACATTTCACTGTGCCCTCTCGCTTTAAAAAGGCTAATGTGTCATACCAATCCACGATTACTGTTATGATTTTTCTTGATCTAAAGCTAACTGTTGTATTTTATGCTAATCACCTCGCCCAGAGCACCGTTGCCTCACACTGTTCTCATTAGCAACTTTTCCTGTGGCACTAAGGTGGCTAATTGCGCCCACATATCAGCGCAGAAGAAGAGCAGGATGGACGATGTGTTGAAGTCACACACCAGCACAGCCAGAAATATGGATTATTAGTGACAATGTGCATTAAAGCGATTTTACAGCTCATTTCATACAACTATCATATGGGTAAAAAAAAAAAAAAAAANAAAAAAAAAAAAAAAAAGGCTGAGGCAACAACAGTTCCATCTGCTGTCTCGTGCACAAATTTTCCACAATTCACTTCTGTAGACGGCCAAATCTGCCACGTTCAAAGCCTTCACACTTACACAGCAGATGAAGATCATTCATTACTGAACATCACTTTTTACAGCTTACACTAATATAAATACAGGTCATGGTTGCTGAACTTAATCTTGTTAAGCACAAATTTCTGCAGAGTTTATTGTTGCCTATTAGAATCCATTGGATCAAAGTTGAACATCTTTTGGTGGATGAAGTAGGAATTGTAGAAAACAACTTTAGCGGTTCCACAAATCACAGCCATTAAGAATTTATCCCTTATTTCCATTCCTTTTAAACAGCACGCACCAGTGGAAATGTGTGGCGACGACAGCAGCTCGCCCAGCTTAATTATTCAAACAGTCCAACCGTATTGTGGCTAACTGAGAGCTTGAACATGATTATGCACATATATTTCCTTTGTGCTCTGTGACACTGTAGCTTCAGTCACAATCAACTTTTTCGTTAAAACAGTGCTGTGGAGTTGGGGAAAAGTGTGCACAGCGCTCATGATGTATTTAAATACATGACTTTACAGACAAGTTCTTCATTATTCATACATATTATCAATAATATTTTAGTCCCTCAATCACCACAGTTACAAGATTAATACACTTAAGATGAACTCAAAAATACTCTTTTAGTCTCTCAGAGACCAGGGACTTTTGAAATCCTTTTTGAATTTGACCTGGAATGCAGTAATATTGGTTGTTGGTGTGAAAATTTTACGTATATTATAAATACTGTTTAGACTTTACATATCTATATCTAAAGACAGAATAACCACAATTCAAGTGCTACTGAGCTCAAAAAAACCTCTACAGGCATCAACATCTGCGTCTCACAGGTCCTCTCTATCGTGTACTGGGAATCCCAGCAATGTCTGCTTTCGCTGTTTTTTGACGCTCTAAAGGTGTTCTCTTTACTTCCGATGAAGAAACGACACTTTCTACTATATTTTCCCAGATCTTTCTTTCTTTGTTTTTGGAGTTGCAGCATTTCTCCCAAACAGCTGAGAATTATCCATCTGTACCTCCTCTCTCACAATGCAGAACTTGAAAGCTGAGAATTTAGGTTTGACATGTCCATTTTGCTTTGAGGAAGCCATATAAATGGATCTTAAACACATAGCAGCTCATTAACACGTGGATTTTCTTTTGCTTTTACCTGGAGCACTCTTTACAACTTGTCGGTAATGGGATACGTTGTGGGCTAATGAATGGGATGTGCTAGTGCGCTAATTAATGTAGCACTGATTAACATGGTGCTGTGTGTAGTGTGCTGTGTATGTGTTGTGTGTTTGGTGTGCATTTTTGCAAATTACTCCCAATATCTCCCTCTTACTAAAAAAAAAATCACTCCGCGGCAGAAATGAGTGGGCAGTTATCTATAACTGATTATGATTTCTACTGACACCCTTAGCTGTATGAACAAGTTACTGCTGAAAGTGATGGCAGATGGCAACCAAGTCATACCATCGATATTATACATATAACACTATAGCTGATGACCTATTTATTAAGCTGAGCCAGCACACACATACACACATCCTCTGCTTTGATTTACAACCAACCAAAACTAGACATACAAACATCAATCATTTCTGCAGTCCACGCACACACATGCACACACTAACTCTTTTCTCTTACCACTCAATATATTTCACTTTTTCAATTTAATCCACCACTCCACTGATCTGGTCTCAGGCTTCTGGTTCATGATAGGAAAAGAAAACATTTAAGGAAATAAATAGACCCTTCTGTCTCCCTCCATTTCACCATCACCTCAGGAGATAAGATGACAGAAACTGTTTCTCATCTTCCACAGTATGAAAATGAATGATGCTGGAGGATATGGAAGATTTGAATGCAGGGGGCGACATGATGCTCGCAGACTATTGGTGCAGCAAGCTATATCCACTCAGTTCTGTACCTGGGAAAACTTTATGAAAAGTAATATATCAATAACTCTTGTGGGAAAACAAGTGGAACAAAACAAAAACTGCTTTGTTTCGTTAGCACAAAAATTTTAAGTCAAATCGAAGGGAGTGTTTTCTGAGCCAGTTTGAAAGGTGTGATATGCTTGTCGCAATTAAAATATGGATAATGACTGAAAAAAACAGATGGCTAAATAAGTGGCTGAATGGTAAATATTTTAAGAAGTGTAATTAAAGCACATGCTGTACATTTCAGATCAAGAGAAGCGGTAGACTGAGAGATTTTTTGAAGAATGAAATTCCCCTGCAATGGGGGAACATGATACCTTCATTCTTACCTTCCTCCCATCCCTGGGGACTTCCTGCCTTTTTTCCATTTTTCTCGTTCCTTTCCTCTCGCTGGTCCCCAGCAGCCACTATGCTCCATGTGAACTCTGGGTTTGCCTCTGGGTGCCGGTCACATGTTTTGCTATTGGCAGGGCATCGGTGATCTGGTCAAATTAGAGACATTCATAAAATTACCCAGAAATACAATTATCCAAACCCACTAGAAAAAGAAGGTGGGACCATCCACTGATAAATAAATTTATATGAAATACTGGAGAAGGATCTCCAGCCCCCCTGTGACCCTTAACAGGACAAACGGGTATAGAGAAAATGGATGGCTGGACAAGCATTGTTTAAAAAAAAAAAAAAAAAAAAAAAAATCCTACTTTAGTAAGATAATAGTGAAATTTTCAACCAAGAGAAATATATATATATATTTTTTTATTTTTTAATTTTGGATCTTTTTGATTTAATATCTGTGTTAATAAATGAGATTCAGCTGCGTTTACAGTCTAAAAGCACTGCACTGTTGTTGCCTGCTTCCAATGACAGAAGTTAAGATATTACAGTCATAATGTCAAGAAACCCTCCATAAAAAATAGAGAGAAAATGAAGGGTCAGCTCTCCACCCTCTTATCCTCACTCTGTCTTGTCTCTTTACCTCTATCTGTCCTTTCCTCCCTGAGGACAGACCTCATGTTGAGTCATCCCTGTGGCTTGGTAAATGACAAATTGGTGTTTGAGAGGGCTTGGTCACTTTCAAATGACTTTTCACAATAGGCCCTGGAGGAGAGGCACTCACGAGTGTCGTATAATCACCCCGTGTCTATGTACTAGTTTCTTCTGCAGTCATTTTTCCTAAGTAACAATAAAGTGGTCAGTAGCAGGCTGGTTGAAGGTGAGTGTTGGAATCATGTGCAGCATCTAGACCATTGGTCACCAGCCTTTTCTAAGACAAGATCACTTTTCATGTCAAACTAAAAGCAAAGATCTATCTTTTAGAAACTTATGAAATAAAAGCCCATACAGAAGATCAAATGTGGAATAATGCAGTATCTTTTTATTCCTTAAACAACTCTCCATCTGTAAATGATTTCTTGTGTTTAGCCAAAAGGCGATTCACTTGAAATGATGCCTTGATACTGTCTTATTTTTGTCTGCTGGCTTGGTAAAAAAAAGCTGCTGGGCGCTGACTTCACCTCGCTTACTTTTCTGGTGAACTTTTAGGAGAATCGTCCTTGTTGAATTTGGGGCGGCTTGTGATGTGGTGGTGCTCTAAGTTGCGTTTTTTTGTGAGAGCAGCAGCTTGGTGACAGATAAGGCAGACAGGTTTAACTTTGTTTACTGTAATGTGAACAAAAAGTCATGTTCCCATCCAGAGTGAAAGTTGTATGTTTTAGATTTCTTTTGGCGTTTCTCCTCCATCTTGATTGCTAGCTAAGCTGGTCCCTGTAAACTGGGGGATTGTTCCTGACCAAACATCTGATTGGAACAGGACTGAACCAATCAGGACATTATAAAGTGTATTGTGACACCTTCCCAATGGGTCTTGTGGGAGCCAGACAGGTCTGATTGGTGGAAAGTAGCAAATAAGTTGTAAATCCTAAAGGTTGACTTTGAACGTGGTAACGATCTACCTGTCAGTCGTGATTGACATGTTGGTGACCACTGATCTAGACTGTATCAGTCAGTGCATGTACATATTCTAACAATAAATGAATTAGATGATAAATTGACTTAGATTATTTAAACTATAATTATAAATGGACGTATTTCACTTGAATTTAGGTTGATATTTACTGCAAGATTACCTCCATTAACATATCAAACATTTTTAGTCAGAAGTATTGACACAGTAAACGTGTACTTTAACTCCAGTGAACCTGCACATCCAGAAAGGTCCACCAATTATACATAAACAGTGTGGCTAGCGATGACGAAAAACTCCATAACACTTTACGTTTCAATTATTAACACAAAAAAATGTCAATAATCAATGCAAAAACATAGACAAAGCCCCCTTACCTTGATTATAATGTAAAGTGAAGGCAAGGCAAGTTTATTTGTATAGCACCATTCAGACACAAAGGTAATTCAAAGGTAATTCATCGATATGAGAAGAAAAAAAAAACAGAATTGAGATAAAGAAAATGAAGATAGATAGATAGATAGATAGATAGATAGATAGATAGACAGACAGACAGACAGACAGACAGACAGACAGACAGATAGATAGATAGATAGATAGATAGATAGATAGATAGATAGATAGATTAATCCATAAGACAAAATTTAAAAGGTTGAAGACATTTCAAACAATGAAATTAAAATTTTAAGAGCTTAAAGAAGCGTTATAGTGCAAAAATAAATACCCTCAGGTTTAATAAAAGGCAGTAGTGAACAGAAGTGTTTTTAGCCCTGATTTGAAAGAGCTCAGCGATGTGGCTGACTGTAGACTTGGAGGTTTGTTCCAAATAACCGGTGCATACAAACTAAATGCTGCTTCCCCATTCTGACTCGAGGAATAGTAAGCTGACCAGAGCCAGATGATCTTAAAGGTCTGACGGGTTCATAACACAGAAACAGACCTGAAACATATTTTGGTTCTAATCCATTTAGTGCTTTGTAAACCAACAGCAGTATTTTGAACTCTATTCTTTGGGAGACTGGGAGCCAGTGCAGGGAGCACTGGAGTGATGTGCTCTCTCTCTCTCTCTCTCTCTTTTTTTTTTTTTTTTTTTTNTTTTTTTTTTTTTTTTTTAGTTTTAGTTAGAACTCTAGCAGCAGCGTTCTGAACGAGCTGAAGCTGTCTGATCGCTTGTTTATGGAGGCCTGTAAACACACCACAACAGGAGTCCAGCCTACTGAAAATAAAGGCATGAATAAGCCTCTCCAAGTCTTGCCTGGAAATTAATTCCCTCATTTTGGTGATGTTTTCAAGGTGGTAGTAGGCTGTTTTTGTTAATAGTCTGATGCGGTTAAAGTTACTGAATAAATGTCTTACTGCAAACGATATTGTGATTTAATCTTGTTATACCGGAAACCCATTTAAAACCCAATGAATTAAAAATTGAAATCCAATAATCACACACAGTATTCTGACTACAATTACACATTTCTGTCAGAACATAGATAAAAGGAGATGGCATTATAATCTTGACTTGGCACTGTGGTTTTCCTCTTGGGAAGCGTGATGTGGCAGTAAAGCAAAGCACCATGGCATACACTGCAACATGATAAATGACATACACAGATATAGCAAGCTGTTTAAAAAAAAAAAAAAAAAAANAAAAAAAAAAAAAAAAAAGAACATCCTCAGTGGGATATCACTTAGGAACAGTGACCCTTCAGGATGAGAATCATCAGAGCAGAACCAAAGCAGGTGGAGGCTGGGGGGAGTACAATATGGTTCGGCCTATAGACCAAATCTGGCCTTTAAATAGGATTAAACACTTATGTTAATGGTAATTTTAACATAAGGTAATTCACAACATAAGGTAATTCACTATGAACAGCTGAACAGTAGAATCGCATAATTCGAACAACAGTCTCTTTAATTCAGAAATGAATTCCTCTTTAAATCAGAAATATATTTTCACACTATGTTATAATTATGAGAAATTTGTTTCTAGCAAACATAAATGGGTTGCAGTGCATGTGCTGACAGTAAAAATGTGTGCTTTTGAAAATGATACAACTGATTTCATCATCATGTTAAAAGGCCATATCGGTGATTGTGCATGTTTAAGCCCAATATATACAATCTGTACACACATTACGTTACTGAGAACCATTTCCAAAATGTACTACTTTAGCTGTAATTTTCAGATTTCTTTTTCCTATCTTCCTGACTGCCATTGGCTTCAGTTCATTCCAGTACGCTACTAAAATCAACTTGTAAATACTTGAAACATGCTTGAGATGCATAATCCATCACAGAGAATAAGATGTCCGTTAGTTTTTATTTTTTTTGTTTTGTTTTTTTTTGTTTGTTTGTTTTTTTTGCCAAAGTAATTTTATTTAAGCGATCAAACATGGAGCTGCATGGAATATATTATGCAGTATATGTTCAGTATATTATGCAAAATATGTCTCCACCAAGGAATATAGTCCCAGGAGAAGATGGCTTTTACAGAGAAAATAAAACTACTGTGCCTTCTACAATTGTGCATAAGTGTTAGAAGGTGAAACATTGAAATTTAAGGTTGGTCTATCACCTTAACATTTGATTTTGAAAGATTAGGGAATTTGGAAAAGTAACAAGAAACCTAAAATATGGTTTCATGGTTTGGAAATTGGTTGTCAGTGACTTTACATGTATGTGGGTTGTAAATACTGGGCTCAAACATGCACGATCGCCGGTATGGTCCTTTAACATGGGACTTCCAACAGGTGACAGGTGTATGTTGATCCAAATATTGTTAAAACATGTAATAATACAGTATTTAAGTGTCTAAATTCTGATTTACTCTTTTGAACATGCTATCCAAACAAGACTGACAGCACTCCTAAAGGTATCAAAAAAGATGTTGATTTGATTTGGTGATGAAATTTAGCTGACAGTGTTCCATTAGTGACAGCATCCAGTGAGGGCAGTATTTTCACAGCCATGTCAAAAAATAGGAAGAGGATCATGTACAAAAAGCAGTAATACCCTTTGGATCCTTTTAGTTTTGAAATCTGGAAGGAAAGTTGTCCTTTAGGATTGTGAGGAAACTTTTCAACCTGGTTGCACTGTCTGCCTTTTTTTCTTTTACATGTCCTGAAGCACGAGAGCTTTCCATTTTCCATCTCTGCATGGAACAAGCTTAAATTTCTTGTGAAAGGCCTCAAGTTTGTCCACCATTTCTACCACTGTTTTTAACTACTGCCTCAGGGCTGAACTAACCATTATCTAAATGTATTGGCCGAAAAAAAAAAAAAAAAAAAAAGCAATCAACAAAGGACCCACTACTCATTTTGAAGAAGACAAAGGTGGTCAGCAGCAATGCATATCTTGTTCTCTTGTAAAGAAACCATCATTTGGTCATTCAGTTCCAGTGTCCTTAGTTAGCCAATGTACATCAGTATGTACAGAGAATCATCAAGTGCTGCATTTTCTGATTAACAACCTGTCAGAAAAAATCATGTTGGTGCCCCCCCCCCCTCGCGACAAACCTGAAAAGCTGATCACGTGCATAACTTGTCCATAGGGTGAACATCCTGGTGTTTGCCATTTAATTTTGTGCAAAGAACAAGCTAATGCATAATAGAGTATAAGCCACTTATTGCAGACTACAGTCAGTGTGGTAGGCCTCTCCAGAGGGATCAATGCAAGCAGCTCTTCCCTGAATTCTGTTCTGTTCCAATAAAATTATGGACATAATCACACAATTGTGCTACATCAGTTATATCAGTTCATGAGTAGCCAAGGATAAGAGCTGTGCTTAGCATAGCTCCTCAAAAACCTATTCTTAGAACATGGTCCACCACTGTTCTGATCCAAAGACTCATATAAGTATCAAGCTATTCCAAAATTCTAACCATGCAGTCAACCATGTGGTTACACCACAGATGGATAATACAGCTACTTTGAGAAGAGCTGGCTGACAAAGCCTATATTTTTCTCCTGCTGGCTTCAGTGTCGAGCAGAAAAATCAACACTGCATGAAATCACTGTGTATAGCTCCAAAATGACAAACAGAGGTTGGCCTGACAGTGGCAAATTAGCATAAGATAAACAGATATTTCTCTTTCTGTTCTTCATTAAAACTGCTTTTTTCATTATCTAACTTTCTTTTAGATGATTTTGAGAGAGGCACTTTTTAGCAGGAGACTTAATCCAAACAGAAATCCTAAGAAATCGATTCCTGATAATGTCATACAGTATATACTGTACCTCAACACCTTTTTAAAGGTAACTTTATTGTCATGTGCACACAAGTACAGATGAAATTTAGTCTCTTTAGTCTCATTTAACCCATCCCTGAGGAGGAGTGGGCAGTCACTGTGCAGCATCCAGGGACCAACTCCAGTCTTAAGCTAGTGTTTTTGGTCAAGGGCACTGCCAGGAGAATTAAGCCTGTATGTTTTTTGATGGGGGAAACCGGAGCACCCTGAGGAAACCCATGCAAGGGCAGGGAGAACATGCAAACTCCACACAGAAAGACCCTGCCCAGCTGGGAATCGAACCTGGGATCTTCTTGCTGTGAGACAACAGTGAGGCAATGTCAGGGCAGCTCAATGTCAAGGCAGCTTGGTGACTTCACTGAGCCACCCTGACATTACATTTGCTGCAAGCATCAATAACTTTCTTTGGCCATCAAATAATTCAAATATTCAATCAACATCTTTATAAATCCATTTATTAATAAATGAACAAAAATATATTTGAACAAATAAGACTAATAAAAACACATCAGCCACAAATCTGGCCTAACTTAATTGCAGGCCCTGCAGTAGAGTAAATCTAAGCACATCTCAGTGCAAAAGCTTTGAAATAAGTCACCATATCAGTAGAGTGAGATGTTGTGGGAGTGGTCAGCTAACACAGTAATAATGACATGTGACTCTGAATGTCCCGCCAGATCAAATTCATTAAAAGCCCAAGACTTTTGTAGCCACAGCAGTTCAAGCAATATAGCTACATAGCTATGGTGGTGAGAAAGAGTTTTACCTCTGCACCACCCAGACACCATCTGATACCCTAGAAAGTCACTAATCACGTTCACACCTAATAGCAAATTAGAGTTTGCCCTAACCTGCATTTTTTTTTTTTTTTTTTTTTTTTTTTTTTTGGACGGTGGGGGAAAAAACAGGAAATATGCAAATGTGACACAGGGTCCCAGCTAGAGTCAAACCCAGGACCTTCAGGACCACCTACAGACCAACCCAAATTCCTTAAAGATACACTGACCCATTGACCCCTCTTAAATTCTGAAATACAGAACCCCCTAAATTTATTTTATTCATTTATTTATTTATTTAAAAGGGACCATGTACAATGCTAAACATAAATGTTGCCAGTTGATGTATTGTACCAGAGTTAGCTTAGAGCTAATTTTCATCTGTAGTCTCTTGGCAGGTTAAAGGTNTTGATGTATTGTACCAGAGTTAGCTTAGAGCTAATTTTCATCTGTAGTCTCTTGGCAGGTTAAAGGTAAAAAAGAATCCACACATACACTAAGATTAGTTACACTAAAAAAACAAACAAAACACAAAAAACAAAACACTAAAATCCAGGAATAAAATACAGCTCACACTCTAAAAGAACACAACCAGATGAATAAAGGAATAAATATTAGACTTATCATATAAATAAAATGAGTAAAGAAACTAAAATTTAATTGCAAATTGTGCAATTGTTACTTGTGGACAATATTGAAAGGCTGATTAAAATATTTCACAATATGGTGTAGGTAGGCACAGATTCACCCAATCAGAACACAAGACAGTAACACTGTTTCTAAGTCTTCAAAACTTTCCCATACTGAGAGCTTTACTTTCCCAGATGTCTATTTTATTTTTTAAATTGTCTTTGCTAATTATTATTTATGCTAACTGTTAATTACTGTACTATTTGCAGTGTCAACTACTGTCTCCATCATTTGTTTTTGTTAGCCAGTGAGCCGAAGTTCTTCCTTGTGTGGGCAATAAAAGTTAGTTTGTTTTCTGCTTAATCAAATATCTCTGCATGAACAGATGTCTCCTTAAACTTTTGTTTTGTTTAAAATATGGAACTCAGAACACAGCTGGAACGCATTATCAGTGACTGGAGATTGGATTGGTTGTTTAAGAGGAGCTTTACCTAATGAGGTGGCATCAAGGCTGCAATAGGCTACCATTAAATTATATGGCCGTCCACTCAAGAATGCAGCTGCCTTCAGAGGAATCGTAGCAGCGGTTGTTCTTAGCCACTTAGTGACAGTAATGGTTCTCATGTTTAAAAGTTGTCACTGGGCAGAAGCATTGATTCCTGTAGCTTGACAGCATTTGGGACCTTGAGGGCTGATGAGACGTAGAGAAACTGAGAAGTTCAAGGTCACATTGAAAGCTCATTGCCTTCTCTTCAATAAATGTCTACGTAGCCTGGATGGAATGATTTAATGTGTTCAGCTGTACAGTAAATGCACATTTACAGTTACACGCACTGGCATCAGCATAGTTGTTCTTACTTATGTAGATGCAAATTGTGTAGCACAGTCTGGTTGTTTTACAGATATTACCATATATACTTGAGTATAAGATGGTTTATTACCAAATTTCACAAAGCAAATCCGGGGGTTGGTTTATACACGAGAAATTCAAATTTGATCCCACAGAATGAAAGTTCCAGAGGTGGAAATACTAACCATTACCACTACCCATGGAAAAGAGTTTAAATCATACCTTAGAATGATATATTTCCTAACAAAACATCTTATCCAGCATATTTTGCGGTGGCCAGTAAGCGCTGTTGTGATTAGTCAGTTATGGTAATCAACCATTATGGTAATCAATCATTCATTTTTCAACTCCTGAATATGGAAGCATACCTTTTTGACATTACCGAGCACAAGTTCATTTGCCCTTTTGATTATATCATTGACAAATCCTTTTAATCTACACAACTCTAACACCCATTTAGAGAAATGGCATGTCCCGCTTGATTTGAGTTTTCACCTTGATGTTTCCATGAAAAGGTATCCTCGGTTCCCCCCTCATGTTTTAGCACAGCAGTGCTAATTTCAAGCATTCCAAGCATTCGCTCCTATACAAAGTTTAATATTTGATTTGGTTCCAATTACAAAGTAATGACTAGAAACCCTGTTGAAGTAAAATCACGAGGTGCTCACTGTGGAACTATAATATGTTTTAGAGAAGAATCTAACTGCTTAATTGTATGCTTCTGGGTTTAGGAAAACCTGCTTGAAATAATATGATATGAAGAAACACACTGAACCCGCTGGTTAACTGTTTGTCAGTGGTCATGTTAGCCTACATTGAAACTGCAGTATTATGTATGATGTGATTATTATGTGTTTTTAGTCATGTTAAAATCATTTGAATAATGGGGAAAATAGTTATATTGTATATTTGTTAAGGATTCAGAGATTTTTTTTTTTTTTTTTTACNTTTTTTTTTTTTTTTTTTACCAGTTTTAAGCTAGATTTTAAAATGTCAAATTTGATTGCATATGTGCTGAACAAAGTCCTTTAGAGCAGGAAACAACTTTTAGGAGAGGGTGGATAATATCTAAGTGAGAATCAGTTGAAGTCCCCTGTCGTTAAAAAAAAAAAAAAAAAAAANAAAAAAAAAAAAAAAAAAACTGGGTTTTTTTCTATGAAAATAAGTAAAACCTTTTAAAACAAATTGCTTTAATTATGCTCAGTCACTTAGCAGTTGCCTATCTCTGACTTTATATAACTGACACTTTTAGCTTTCAGTTTAGTAGCATTTGTCTGAACTAATAACCATCAGAGAACTCCAGTCTGTTTCGACAATGCTGCTGTCTTCAACAGCGTCAGGACCTGTGATTCATACAGAACCTCACTTGACTTCAGATCTTGACAGTGAGTGAAGTTTTTTAACTTTCAAGTGATGATGAAAATACATAGAGATAAAGTTGGAACTTGATTGGCTTTGTTATTACAGTAGATGCCAGATGTGATTATTTGTACTTAGCGGCTTTGACAGGCAGTTACAGATGCTTGTTGTGCTGAGTTTATTTTCCGCATTGCTAAGAATAATGATCGATTGTGATTAACTCGATCCATCATGAGAGATGAGACATATATTGCGAAGTCACTTGCTTGACACAATATTTGGCATCACAGTCAATATTATCAACCCAATATTTCTGCTGGTTTGATCGGAGTAAATTGAAATCAAAACTCAATCAAAGCTCAAAGATCATTCAAAAGACTTAGGGTGGAATTCATAAAACACAGTGCCAGACATAACACATTGATGAGGGCAAATATCATCACGCAACCATGTTCCCTCATTCATAAACGCCTGATACCAGCATCTTTTTGCATTTGCATTTAAAGAGACGTTACTACGGCATTTCTTTATTTTCATGTTATTCCTAAAACACACTGTTACACCCAAATTAAGAGCTGTTTCAGTCTTGTGGTAAATTTCAGCAGTATGAAATCTGATGACATTTTAAGCTGTATTTGCCTCACATGTGGTGCTGATCAATAAATTTCATATTTAAGCCACTCGGTTGATCATTCAGTGTATTTAAATGATGAGTTTTGATTAAATAAGGCACACGGTCAACTGCTCTCTCTCTCTCTCTCTCTCTCTCTCTCTCTCTCTCTCTTTCTCTCTCTCTCTCACACACACACACATGCAACACACATTCATGAACACATACACACACACCATATCCATGTCCCATGCACCAGACTCCCATATGTGGACCTCTTAATCTTTCTCCTTTTAATGTCAATCTCTTAAAATGAGGAGCTCTAAAACAAAGACTTTAGCTTTCCTTTGCTGATTTAACATGTCAATTTTTCTTCGACATCACGGGAAGCAGTATATCTTTAAATCTTAACTATGCAACAACTCATTAACAGGCTGATCTTCATTGGCTTTTACCTGTGACACCCCTCACAACAATATGTGGAAGGTTTAAGGTTCCCTTAGCATGTGACTGTGTTGTTACAGTGATTTTTTCTTACAAATTCCACCCTTAGTTTCTTCTTTGATCTTTTTATATCGCCTCATTTAACTCATGCTAGCTCGTATAACTCCATCAGCACTGTAACTCAATGTATTGTTAATGTTTCTAGTGAACACGTTAATTATCAGTTTCTCTTTCTCAAACTCTGCTTTTGTTTGGTCAGTTCAAAGGCCACAAAAAGGTTTTGATAGTAATTAAAAGCAATCTATGAATACTAATATCACAGTAATGATGGCCAATAGGTGTGGCGATGTTTGAGATATGAGGGCTTGAAGCTGCAAAGCAGCTTGGGTAGTTGAGATCCAAATCTGTTGATAAGGGTCCGTAGACTAATTCTGTAGAAATCAAAATTATTATTATTTTTTTTAAATTTTAAATTACTGCTTTCTTCGTGTTATATGTTAATGAGGGGAAAAAGATGATTATGTGACTTGTCCACCAAGAAAAGGTAAACTGTCATGTTGTACATTTGCGAGTTGTCTTTTAAAGGATCATACCGGCGACTGTGCATGTTTGATCTCAATATACAATTCATATACATGTTATGATACCGACAACCGTTTCCCAAAATATACTACTTTAGCAGTAAATTTTCAGAATTTTTTCCTACCTCCCAGACTGCCATTGATTTCAGTTCATTCCAGTACACTGTTAAATGAACTTGTAGAGACTTGAAACACGATTGAGATCCATAATCCATCACAGCAAACAACATGTCTATTAGGTTAATTGTCAGTGTAACTTTATTTAATCGATCGAACATGGAGCTGCATGAAAGATGATGCATTCCTGTGCCAGGAAATATAGTCCCAGGAGAAGACGGCTTTTACAGAGAAATTAAAATGACTACACCTTCTACAATTGTGCATAAGTGTTAGATGGTGAAACACTGAATTTTAAGGTGGATGTATCAGCTGAATGCTTGATTTTGAAAGAACTAGAGGATTTGAAAAAGTAACAGGAACATTAAAATATGGTTTTACACTTTAAAAACTGGTTGTCAGTAACGTAACATGTATGTGGGTTGTATATATTGGACACAAGCATGTACAATTGCAGGTATGGTCCTTTAAGGTCTGCCTTTGAGGCCTTTCAGATAGATGCATGATTGTTTGATCAAGATTAATAGGTATGATGCTTTGTAGAATATATAAATTATCAGTCAAAGGAAATAAATTAGTGACAAAGCCTGTAATATGACTGCAAATAGTATTATCTGTGAGGTACAAAGATTTAATCCCTTATGAACATGGTAGCAAATCTTAGGGACATTCCAGATTTGCCTGTGGATCTGATTATGCTAAGAATGGCGTGTGATTGGATAACGAGGCTATCACAGTGCTTTGACCCCGACCTCATTCATCAAACAGAGCAGATATTGAGCGCTATGTCTTGATACAAAGCCATAGGTCACTTGAGATATGAGCCAAATGTGGTTATCTTAACTTTATATATAAATGCACCAGCCAATGTTATAAGGTATTTAAAAAATAAAAAGATGGTAGATTCACATATCAGTGGTTTTGACACAAAATTAATTTAACCTAAAATATGCATGAAGCCCTTTAACTACCACTACTGGGGACACAAATGAATGTGGAAATTATATTCTCATTGCCTGTTTTTTTTTTTCTTAATCCAAGATCAGTTATAGTTAATTAGGCCTGCTCTAGTTTTGCATATGAATGTTCTCTCTTTTCCCAGATTTTGAGATAAAGGGTCGATTTGGCGTTGATCAAATGTGATGTGTTTTATTGACAAGCAAAAGGAGATACTGGAATTCTTAATGTGGGTGTCTTGGCTGGTTCATCAATTTTGTTTCTGACCTAACTGCATGTGGCAGGTTTTGATTCAAGATCAGAGAGAATGAAAGTCAAATGTCAGTCTTTCAAATCTTTGTGAATCCATCACTTTACATTGTCCTCAGTATCAGCTACAGAAAACTACAAAGGCAGAAGGTACAAGGGGTCAAGAGAAATTCTTTTCAAGAGACAATTTATGGCCTTGCAATTACTCTACAAATGACACAAATGTGAAGCGCTACTGACAATTCAAAGCCATAAAAAAAGTCTTTGCCTTTAAGTATATGTTCTTAATCATCAGAACAGTTTCTGAGCTTCCGATTGTTCCGGACAGGAAGTCAATAATAACCCTGAGCCACTTTTATGCAGCCACAGTGAACTCTGTCAGCAGATTCTGTTAATTTGGTTGTTTTCCATTGTTTTTCTGTCCTTTGCAGGCATTTCTTGGTTTAATTTCACTGCTTTTTTTTTTTTTTTTTTTTTTTTTTCCCCAAATCTGTAACAGTGCAGAGCATCTCAACAAATGACAAGTGTCAGAATGAATGAGGAAAGCTCCTGTGGATTTCATCTTCCTGGCCCAGCATAAAAATCAAATGCTGTATACTTATTAATTATATTTTCGATTTTGTTTGCTTGTTGATGTGTTTACAGCTAAGCATCTTCAGTTTAATACCAAACTGACTGAATTTCTTCTCAATTTCATCTCCGGTGAAATTTAGTGCTGCTGTCATCCTCATGTCCTCACCCATTAACTCCTGAGGACATTTGATTTAATGATATTTAAATGACATCTCATTCTTTGAAATGTGAATGCTGAATAATAATTTGCTGTATTCACAGTGAGGCTGATTTTGGAGATTTTTTTTTTTTTTAAATTATTTCTAATGGTTAGATTTTGTGTTGTTTACTTATTGTTTTTCGCCATTGCCAATTAAACTAGGTCTTATGTCTGACATGCTGCATATAAATACTGTAAAATAATAAAGGGCATTCCAAGATTTTATCCATTAAATTCAGTTAACTGATAGGAAGCACTGTCAACTTTACACAGAGCCTCTACAGCCACAAAGGCTTTTCTACATTTGTTTTTTGGTGCTAAATAATGCTTCCCAGACTAATAAAGTGAATTTGATGTGCATGTTGCTCAAATTCCTCTTCAAAATCAATGTCAAATTTGAATACTTATTTAGCTTGATATAGTAAGTCAAGGATTCAAATACTACTGACTATTACTGAACTAGTGAAAATAATTTGAACTCATTGTGGATTTGGTTGCCTGATCTTGAAATAACTGCCGCAATATACCATGAGGAATATAAATTACACTTGCTGGATTACACAGAATGGAAGAGATGGATTAAGTGTGGGTTTGAACCTTTGCATGTTGAACAATGTGTGCAGCGGTCGAGAGGCAGGAAGGACTGAATGTACTGAGTCACAGAGGATGCCATATTTAAGCATCTGTACCACAGCTCTATCTTTTATACCCTCCCTACCTTTGCAAATGTGCTTTATTCCATTGCTGTGTGTCATTACACAAGAGCAGCGCTACCAGCTGAGTGGGGCAGATGTTCTATTGTGGCACACAGCAACTCCTCAAGTGGCTAGCATCCATTTGAGTGCCCCTCTGTTACAGCTGGCAGCCACAACTGAAACAGGACAATCCATCTCGATGAGGAGAAGAGGTCTGAAGTGAGAAAGATGGTGCTTGGGAGGGGTTGTTAAGCAGAAGATGGCAATGGACTGCTCTGCTGCTATTCCCTGAGGAAAGTTAACATCGATGGAAGACAGAGCCAGAAAGAAACAGGCTAGAGTTCTCTGCCGTGACCGACATCGCCATCCCGCAGTGGCAGTGAAGTTACCTTATCCTGTAGCCCCAGCAGCTAAAGAAAGCTAAAGTGTGCAGGGTAGCAGGAGGGAGGGAGGGACGGGGCCTGCTGAGTGTCCAATCGGTCCATGCTGGCTTATGTAGCAGGCGATAAATGCCAACGCCTAGCAGATGCTGTAGGGACAAATGGGATCTATCACCAAAGCTAAAGCCAGGTTCACTTGGGAGTTGATCTGGCCAAACCTCCTCTCATCCTTCCTCCAAAACTGCCCTATGTTTGGCAAGGAAAAAAAAAAAATGTAGNAAACCTCCTCTCATCCTTCCTCCAAAACTGCCCTATGTTTGGCAAGGAAAAAAAAAAAATGTAGCTCTATCTTTGTGCATGGTTTGAAGCACACATACACTCTTCAGACATCCCTTACAATGCCAACATCAAAGCAATAAAAAAACAGTACAAATTCTAATCTTAATTGTGAATCCAAATCCTAAATCCAAACTTTATTTTCACCTGAATCTTTACCTGTAATGTAGTCCTAACCCAAACCAAATCCTAATTTGCCTCGGCTCCTTGAAAGACGTATGAAGATGTCCTCATCTTTCCTTATACAGATATACAGATCCTTCATAAGAATAAAAAAAGAAAAAAAAATCCAAAGACATAAACAGACTTAAAAGTCATGTAATGTCAGAGGAGATGGAGGAAAATTAACATTTGAAAAAAGAAAAGTAATTTGTACAAGTAAAATGTAATACACTTATTCTGTGTTCAATCAACTTTTGGGCAAACTGTCATTTCTGTCAAATATTTCTTCATGTTTGTTTTATTAAACTGTTTCTTTGCAGTTCTGGTAATCTAAATTTTATTAAACGCCCAGATGTAACTCTTAATTTTAACTTAATTAACTACTCTCCATACAGAACAAGGCACCTCATTTCCTCATCTTTTTTTTTTTTTTTTTTTTNCTGTATGAAAAAAGAAAACGTGGCCGGCTGTGTGCGCGCGATAGGTTGATTGATTTTCAATCAAACGCTGGCGCGATCTGTTGTCTGACACCAATTACAGTTACGTCCACTGCTGCCTGTCAAAGTCACGGGGAGCTGAGATGAGTTCATGGGGATTCACAGTCAAGATGTGTCCCATAAACAGTTGGGTGACAGCTTGGTGCTGGTGAGACTCTGAATGATCACTTACAGGATGACCTTCCACCCTCTGAGGGGATCGAAAGGGGAAAACGTCACACTGGAGCTGTCGCCTCCGACGATAACGGAAAAAATCACCACATCCTCAGCCTTTGAAAATGCCTTTTTGCCTTGAAAGTTCTACTGAAAACATTGTTTATATATTCCTGTCTCTTAAAGGATCATACCAGTGACTGTACTTATTTGAGCCCAATATATATAATCTCTATACACATTACTTTACTGACAAACATTTTCCAAAATGTACTACATTAGCAGTAAATTTCAGATTGTTTTTCCTACCTTCCAGACTACCATTGGTTTCAGTTCATTCCAGTATGCTATTAAAATCAACTTGTACAGTNTCCTACCTTCCAGACTACCATTGGTTTCAGTTCATTCCAGTATGCTATTAAAATCAACTTGTACAGTCTTGAAAGATGCTTGAGATATGTAATCCATCACAGTGAACAATACGTCTATTAATTATTATTTTTTTGCTGAAGTAACTTTATTTAACCGATCCAACAACACGGAGCTGCATGGAAGATGGTGTATGTCTCCACCAGGAAATATAGTCCCAAGAGCAGATGGCTTTTACTGAGAAATTAAAATGACCATGCCTTCTACAATTGTGCAAAAGTTTTAGCAGGCGAAACATTGAATTTTAAGCTGGGTTAAAATTGAATTTTAAGCTGAACATTTGATTTTAGGGGATTTGAAAAAAAAAATAACAGGAAAATTCAAATATGATTTTATGTTTTGGAAACTGGTTGTCAGTAACATAACATATAGGTGGATTACATGCAGTATATTGGGCTCAAACATGCACATTCACTGGTACGGTCCTTTAAATCTCAGATTTTACATTCATCTTGTGTGTCTGATTTTGCAGAATCCCTATTTTAAATTTCTGCTATCTTAAAAGTATCACTTTTATTTAACAGTTCCAGTGACAGCACTTTCCAACAGTAGCTATTCTGAAACCAAAAATGGTTAAACAGGGATGCAGCGGCTTGAATTCTTTAAAAATGAGCTTATATTTGATATTCTTGATTGGAATTGCTTTATGAATGTATACTGTGTAATAGTTGGAAAATATTTGTTTTACTAACTGCAGTAGAATGGCTGTGATTCTTTGTGTGAATATGGCTGTACCGGCTGACATTCAATCGAGATTAGTGAACTGTGAGGGAATATCCAATATAACCGTGTAACAGCCACCCACATACGGCTGTTCTTAGCATAAATATGGCTTTTAGACTTAGTATTCCTTTCACAGCATATGTGGAACACATTAGCGGGAACAATCCCCTGATACAGTCAGGGATTTAACAAGTCTGGACCCATATTAAAGGACTATAAACCCTGAGAATTGCAATTTTGAATAACAGTGAATTTGCGATAGTATCCTTTATGGGCGATTCTGCTGTATTTTACAAGTCGGTTCAATGCGAGTTTGAAGAGAAGGAAGACACATTGTATTCTCTTTGTTTCACTCTGGCTTTGTGCGTATGACTTTTTAATTTTCGTATGCTCTGTCCTTGCTTCAGAAGACTAGATTGTTTTGTAACTTTGAATAAAAACAGTTATAATACCGCGTTATAATGCATGCGCTATTTGAAGTAAGATCCGAGGAGAAGAAATTTAATGAATGTTCGTTGTTTGGCATTACTCTCTAATCGTACAGCTGGCAGAACTATCCCACATTTTGAATGGCTATTTCAAAAGAATTTATTTATAAAAATGCACTTTAGACTCATTACAGCTTAATTACTTAAGATCTAGTCTTCTTCAAAGCCCTCTGGTTGACTTTGTCATTACTTTGTTTATATAAGAGACTTTTTTTGTTTCCTTCACAAGGGCTATAATTGGGTTGGCCACCCAAATATAGTCTATTAATTAAGAATATTTCAACCCATTTTATCATTTGAAAGTGTAACACCATTATGCAGAGCAATGTGGCTTGATCCCAATTCTGATAAAAAGCCTCAGATAAAAAGTGCTATCCTCCTGTATGAAACCGAACACTGAATATTTATTTGTCATTAATGATATATGAAATATCTAACAGATAAAATATTACATTAGATAACACCCCCTATCAGTAGCAAATAGTTTCCCTAGCTATATTCTGCACTTTCTGGCTTGCTCTGTCATAACTTTATTTCCACCATTTTTACTATGTGTATTTCAAAAGTTTGTTCATAATGTATTGGAGACAGCAACCATAGTTTTGCTATAAAAAACATTCACATTTAATATGTCAGTTAAATTAATACCAGTCACACCCAATGGACCCTACAGCAGCAAATACAAACTGCACCGCATACTTGTATGTATATTGACTGCCATAATTAATGCATCCACTTTCAATATACCTGCCATTACAACATGCAGTAATGCATGATTTGATGAGATGCTTTTGTATCATATTGTGTGCATATAAAGTAAATAAGATCTGTACTGATGTAAATGTGAATAGGGCAGTAATACACACTAAAGGCCCTTTTACACTGAACGCGATTTTAAGCACGAATAAATCGCGTCAACTTAAAAAAAAACTACATCAGTTAATGAGAATATACACATACAAGGCGACATTCCACATCACGAAAATGTGGCATTTATTTTATTTGCTGTGAATTTGATTTTTTCCTTCTTTCTCCTACGGCAAGAAAGAATCAGGCAATCAAAACCATCATCACACGTCACATTTTATGTTGACTCAGCGTGCATCTGAGCACAGCTTTATTATAGACACAGCCTGTGTTTGATGGCCCAGCTTAATGGCCCGGTTCATCCACAGCGCACAGTCCGCTCGCCTACAGAGCGAACATAAAGGCACTCTGAACGCCCGGCGTGTGCGCCTTTATGCATGGGCTACAGCCCTATCATAAAACTGCACTCTGATATTAATGTGACCTGAGACATACTGCTATAGGCTGTTCTGGATAGATAGCTCCCTGAAATTTGTCCTCCACCTCCTCAGATGTGGAGTTCGCATCTCCAGGACATCTTCAAACTGGCCCACAGACATCCTGAAATCTTGTCTGAAGCATCATGGTAAAGTTTCAGCTCCTGCATCAGACAGTCAAACTGCCTGTGTTCTTTCTTTTCCTCCAGAATTGAATGAATCCACAAATGATTTCTCATCTTTTTTTGTCAAAAGCATCAGCATCAAATCATCATCACTGGATGATGTTGAATCCAGCTTGATGTCTGTCGCGCAGCAAAACTTTCTTGAAAAGCAGTCATAAATTCGTGTCGCGACAGTTTCGCAGTGCAAATATTCACATATTCACGCCGCTTATTCATGTTGCGCCTGGTGTAAAACAGCCTTAATTTGCACTTTAATTGTGCTCAATAGATCCAATTTGCTAGATGTGTAATTGATGTTTGATTAAACTGATTAATTTTTTTTGTTTATTTTTGTTGTTTTCTTTTAGTTTTCTATTTTTTGTCATTTGTGTTTCAGCATATTTTCCTTTCATCCTTGTTATCACTGTTTTATCATGAACCAGCTTTCCCACATAGATAATAATAAAGTTGAAGCCTTTTGTCATAGCACTGTCACATTTCAAAATGCTTTCTTAACTGCAAGTAAAAGTTGTACATATCTTGGACTTTGAGCAGGTCCTGGACAGCCGCTCTACTGAGCTCAGTTTTGTGACGGCAGCAGGGCTGATGGTCGAGGGCAGCCATGACAGAGACGTTTATGTGCACTGATGGAAAACTGACACTAAGTGTCATGGCCAATCAGAATCCAGGAATCTCTGGAGGACCGGGGTGCTTGAGCCCATCTGTCTGTCTAAAGATGGCTGACAATGTCTCACTCACCTGACGTGGGCTTTGCATTGCGGGGGAAACTCAGGTCATCCTCAGCCACCCAGGAGAAATTCCAGTATCCTCTAGGAACGCCAGCGGCGATCTTACCAGCCGGAGGCTCGCCTGCAAAAACAACAAATTCACATTTTACTGTCAAAAACTGCATTTAAGAATAAGACACTTAACTGAATACTGATCGTTTCTAGTGGTGTTTATTTGTACTGGATATATAATGATGATTTGGGTGCTATGTATCTGCGCCATAGTGACAGGAGACCCAGTATAGCTCAATTAGTCTTGATTTTGTCTATAAATGCTGTTCTGTGATCTTACAGATTTTAAAATCCTTTAAATAGCTTCTTTCAAATTAAAATTTGGCAAGTTATTCCAAGTTATTACTCAAATATACAGAAAATATTACAAACTGCATTTTTTGAACAGTGACAGCTTAATCAAACGTTAAAAAAAGAAAGTCCAACAGTCCATCTTAGACATCAACAGGCCTGAAGACAGGTTTTTACCACTAATTACTACAGAATCAAACAAAAGATTGCTGCTGTAAAGCAAACGCAACAATTTTCTTTCTCTCCCACTCCCCAACACACACACACACACACACACACACACACACACACAAAATCTCTCCCACTTTGTTCTTGATCCATAGATAATTAGTGCCTGGTCACAGACCAACACACCATGCCGAGGAAAGAAACTCCTCATACATCCTTTCGTCATTTCAAATGAGCCTCTGGAGTCTAAAGTAAGTTTTGACACATTGCTTGCTGATTTTTGGAAATTTGCTTGTACTTTATAGAATTTTGTAGAATCAAGTAGAAAATTATATAGAATAGAAACTTTTTTTTAACTTACTATAGACTTTTTTTTTTTTTTTTNTTTTTTTTTTTTTTTGTTTGCTAATTTCTTAGAGATTTGATTGTTTTTCTAGAACAAACATGTTTTTAAGAAACATTTGAGACTCCAAAGAGTTGAAGTGCAATTGATCGCAAATCCTATTATTTATGTATGTATGTATGTATGTTTGCATGTATGTATGTATTCTATTTTTAATGGCAATTAAAGTGTGTTTTGGCTACATCCAGGGAGGACACACACTGAGCAGATGAGGATGTTTTTTTTTTTTTTTTTTTTTTTTGAAGTGGATGAGGATGTTGACCTTGTTTATTTAAAAATGTCCTTCCATCTATAGGTCAGATTAATGAAAAAGAAATGTAATATTTCAAACATCATTATCTATAATTAGTATACTGTAGATGAGACATAATTTAATAGTGCCAATATCCAAGGTCTTAACCCGCTTTACAGCTCTCTGCTAGCAACTGACTTCTGCCTCATTTTTTATCACCTCTGAGTTGAACTGCCACTGCCGCCTCCCCTGACATAAACAAATGCACAAAACAACCCTGTATAGCAAGAAGAAAGGTCACATTAACCATGTAGGAGTGTTGGCCTTTTCTGCCACATTGCTCAAGGCCACTTCATTAGGCTGATAATCATCTGAAAAAATCTTGTAATCTTTAGCTACTACAGCTCCCATGTGAAGAATAAAGATGGAATTTATGAGTTTGGCCTCTGCTGCATAAGAGTTTACTCATGCAGCATAATCTAGGTTTTTAATATCCACTGGTATGCTTAGTACATCCTAAGCACATGCATCTTCCCAACGTTATCTGCATTTAAACACTTTGCATGATCTCCATGTGTCTGTGTGGGTTTTCTCTTGGTGCTTCTCCAAAGACATTATGCTCAAGTTAAATGCTCTAAAGTTTACCATAGGCATGAATGGGAGTGTGAAAGTTTGTATGTTAGCCCTGCAAACACTGGCAAACGTCCATGCCTTTTCCCAGTGCATGCTGGGAGAATCTCCAGCCCCCCGTCACCCCGATTAAGAACGAGTAGGNCTTTTCCCAGTGCATGCTGGGAGAATCTCCAGCCCCCCGTCACCCCGATTAAGAACGAGTAGGTGTAGAAAGTGGATAGATGGATGATGAGTCGGAAACTAAGCAGATTCTCATCAATACCAATGACAAGCTCAAGAACATGGAAAACGCCGAATGTACATTTGCATTTAAATTGAATTTATTGTTTTACGGTGATTGCAGCTGAAGTATAGCAAATAAAGGAAAAACATGAAGGTAACTGCGGTTGAATTTTTGTCCACAATCGTGAATGCATACATGTCAATAACATGCATATCAACTCAAGGATAAATCAGAATAAGTGGAGGTTATTGGTCCATGCCACCATGAATGGACTGAATAAATTATATTTTTCTTTAAAAGGAGTCTGCATGCGTGTCCTGTATCTACATGCATGTTAGGTGAAATAGACATTATATGAAGCATACCAAGGCTTTAAAGGGCCATACCGGCAATTATGCATGTTTGAGCCCAATGAATACGAGCTGAATACATGTTACGTCACTGACAACCAATTTCCAAAGCATAAAACCATATTTTAGTTTTCCTGTTATTATTTTTCAAATCCCCTGATCTTTCAAAATCAAATGTTCAGGTGATACACTCACCTTTAAAGTCAATGTTTCACCTTCTAACATGCACAGTTGTAGAAGGCACGGTTGTTTTATTTTCTTAGTAAAATTCATCTTGGATCTTGGACATATTGGACTATATTTCCTGACCGAGAAATACATTTTATTCTATGCAGCTTTGTGTTGGATTGGTTAAATAAAGTTACTTTTGCAAAACAAAAAAAAAAAAAAAAAAAAAANTTTTTTTTTTTTTTTTTTTTTTTTTTTTTTTTGTAGCATATGAACTGAAATCAATAGCAGTGAGGAAGGAAGGGAAAAAAACTTCCCAAATTTATTGCTAAAGTAGTATATTTTGGGAAATGATTGTCAGTAACACAAAGAGTTGGCAGATTGTATATAATGGACAGTCGCTGCTATTGTCCTTTAATTGGCTTCACATATAACTTAATAACTCAAAAGAAGTGGATATGGAGTTAAGGTAAGAGAAGGCGCTTCTCATAATATCTGTTAGCCAATCACAACCTGTTAATACATAATGAATGGATCTTTTATTGGCTTTCTGTATGATAGCAGGATTATCTTGCCCATGCCCACAACCTGAGACAGGTTTAAGCATGAAAATCATTAAATTACATGACAGAGATTACCCAGTGGTAATATTTGTCCTTATTTAAAGATATAATATAACACTATTATCATCTTCATTATATCAACAACATTATCTGTATTTGCTGTGTCATTGCCATTTTCATTATTGTTGTCCCCTCAAGTTTCAATCTACATTTGGTTGGAGACCATGTATGCATATTTCAACAATAATACGTGATTTACAGTTACATTGTAACAGTAACAGCCATAATGATATCAGAGTTAAGGTAAGAGAAGGCGCTTCTCATAATATCTGTCATAATAGCACATGGAAATCTGCATGAATGTTACACAGTTCATTCTGCATATAGTTAACATAATTCACGTTTAGAACGCATGGAATGTACGTATGCTCATTTCGTAGAACATGCCTGTACATTTGCATCTGCATCTTCATTGCAGATAAAAATGTTGTGGAATTGAATTAAAAAAAAAAAAAAAAAAANAAAAAAAAAAAAAAAAACATAATTAGAGTGCCGTATAACCAGTAAGAAAGTAGTCGTGCTTCCACAGTTGAATTAAACCACATGAAGAGGTTTGTACATTTTTCTGGTAAGGAAAGCTGAGCTTGTGATGAATGAGAATCTTTTTTGTTTGCTTTTAATTTTCCAAACTTTATTATACCCCTAAAGGTAACATGCCAACAAAACTCTAGAGAAATAAAAGATTTAAACTTTTCCTGTGAGTACAAATAATTTACCAGTTTTTCAGTTTGGTCCTAGTGAGAATTCTAACTGTATTTGTGTCATTATAATCAGAAAATATTTATCTGCCAACCGCACAAATAAGTACATTACAAACAAGCACTTTGCGTACATCCTGTGCTCTATGTACAACATTGGAGGAGTACGCCTCAGCAATTCTAATGCGCACACACACACACACACACACACACACACACAGACACATGCTTAGTGGGTTTAACATGTCTGACTTTCTTATACCTCTGTTTTTGTGTTTCATTCAACCATTTGCACATGTTTTTAAAGGTTCAAGTGGTCCAGTGTGCAAGCTTAAGCATGAAGGAGCGCTAGGTACATAATGCTGTGTGTGTGCTGCATGGTAGTGCAATGTTCCATAAATGAGCCAATTAACCCATTAACAGAGATTCCAAGAGGTAAAGTGGAGATGTTGCTCAACTCCTCCAAGAGAAGACAACTGATTGGATTGGAACTGGTGGGCTTTTGAAACATTTATTCTCCCCCTAAATAGAGTTTGGTAATAATATGTCTATGCTTCTAAACTGCCTCGGGGTGGAAAATCAAGATCAACAAAAATGTTGGAAATTAACAGAACACGAATGCGGTAAGTATTGATCGATTTCAGCTCATTAAAAGAGAAATGAAAGAAAAGCTTCCACATTTACATTGCTGGATTTTCACACTATATGGCCCTCTGCATCACAACTGTCTTCTTCTTTTTTTCCCCCCATTAATTAAAGATTTACCTTGGGATACATACATTACTGCCTAAATAAATTGATTACCTGTCCAGCTCAGTGACATGTCATTAAATGCTCGTCAAAGTTTGCCAGGCAGCTGAGGCCTGGAATTGGCTTTCTCTCTCTGCCACAAAAGAGCTCATTGATTTCCATCAGAGTGGCCCTGATGTCCGCTAAGCACTCCAACTTTCATTAAGGCCTTCGCAAAATTCCACGCACGTTGCTCCCCAACCCCTAAACATGCACGAGTGCCTACACACACTCACACATGCGCTGCACCACATCTCTCACTGGAGGCCTCTACTCACCAACCAAAGGCAGTTACCACTTATCTAATGCAACTCTCTGTAAATAAAAGTATTATGACAATTTATAATACATTAAATACAGGAGTATGTGTCATTATTCTATCCAGAATTTCAAGGACAATACCAGCGATTTTGCATTTTTAAGCCCAACATATCAACCTGCATACATGTTATGTTACTGACAACCATTTCCCAAATTATACTACTTTAGCACTAAAGTTTTGACTTATTTTTACCCTGCCTTCCAGAGTGCCATTCATTCCAGCATGCTATGAAAATCAACTTGTAGAGACTTGAAACACCCTTGAGATAAGTAATCCATCACAGCAACATGTCTATTAAGGTTTTTGTAACTTTATTTAATGGATCCAACATGGATCTGCATGGAAGACAATGTATGTCTGCGCCACGGAATATAGTCCCAGGAGAAGACAGCTTTTACAGAGACATGAAAACAACTCTGCCATCTACAATTGTGCATAAGTGTTAGAAGGCAAAACATTGAATTTTAAGGTTGGGGGGCATCTCCTGAACATTTAATTTTGAAAGATTAGGGAATCTGGAAATATAACAGGAAACCTAAAATATGGTTTTATGTTTTGCAAATTGGTTGTCAGTAATGTAATGTACTGTATATACAGGCTGTATATATTGGGCTTAAACATGCAAAATTACCGGTATCGTCCTTTAAAATAAATTCAGATGATTCATCCAGTCAAGGAAAAATACATAAAGCAAGTTTTGACATTGGATGCTATTATCCAGATAATGTATCTGGATACAGAGATTGCATTTTAATACAAAGTGTAAATAGGAGCCAAAGAGGATCTGTGCATTTGTCACATAATGTTGCTACATGATTTTATTTATTTATTTTTTTGGCATAAACAGTGTCTAATAAGCAAATGGGGATTTTGGCTTAACAGATGGATGCAACTTATTAACTTACAGCGCTGCCTGTAAAACCTGACTTCAGGCCCACGCTAATGCGAGCTCTTGATGCAGAAAGAGGCTCTCTCAGCTAACTCTCTACTCCCTCTCTGACAGCTATCATCGACAAGACAACAACACGGATTAACTGCATCAGTTCAACTGAATTAATACAGCTTAAAATTCTGTTTGTTGTGCTACTCTAAAATGAAGGTTATTTGAACAATGACTCTTGAAAAAAAAAAAAAAGGAATGAGAATTTCACCATGCCTCTTCAGCTCACTTTGAACGTTTACCATGCAGCTACACAGCAAAAATTGAAGTGGTGAAATTTCAGGGCTAAACATTTTCAAGTTGATTTCAACTCCCAAAGAGTATTTTAACACATTCAGTGTTGACAGAGTTGCTCACATCAATGTTAGCTCAACTCCGTAGAGATGTAATGATGGTTGGTAAAGTTTTGGTTGATGGTTGGTAAATTGGTTGGAAAAGTCGGCGTCATTATCCTCATCCCATGCAGTTTAAACAGTATTGTTCGGCATGTAAACAGCATCGGTTCCTAACATATGCAGGTTTTCGGAAGCCCTTAATAGTGTTGATAGCTGTGTTGTTTCTGTTGGCTTGAAAACTCACCATTTTAGGCTTAAGTATTTATTTTGTTTCCATTCTGTATTCAGATGTGTGAATGGGTTTTCAAATTTTTTACATATCTTCTTTCATAATGTTTTACTTCAACTATATAACGGACAGAAAAGGCAAAAATAAACAAGTTATTTATGAAAATTATTTTGTGCATTCAAGTTCATTTCACAGATGGCATGGTGGCTTAGCGGTTAGCACTTTTGCCTTACAGCAAGAAGGTCCTGGGTTCAAGACTGACCAGGTCCTAATAAAACATGTAACTATGAACAGTGTTATTTTTCCTAATCCCTTTTAGCATGACTTTAACACTGTTTTGCAAGTTAAAGAAGGAACTCTGGCATAGTGTTAAATGGTTAACTATTTTGAAAATGTTAATTTAAGACTCTGGAGCTATATAAACCCTGGACTTTTTGCTGTGTACTGTGAATGAGAGTGAAACAGTAACTATTGCAATGAGCAAAGATAATTTTGCTCTGTATGATGAAACACCAGGTACACCAAACGCCGAAACCTGAAACAACACCACATTAATGCGTTCTGACAGCACTTAAGAGGCTCACCTCGGTAATGCGAGCTCATTTGACATGTGCACCAGGCGCTCAGAAGAAGATCACAAGAACACTGTTTTGTCTCTCCTGACAAACACCAAATCGCTCAAAGAAACGGACCAAAAGGCTTTAGTCAGAAGACGTTATCCACGGGTGACAATGCAGTGATGATGAAGATGTCAATTTTTCTTCACTGGGGCTTATTAAACAACATGATTTTAGTTTTCTACACTGTAGCATTACTGGAACAACTGCAGTTTGATAAATATATGATTATGTTTTTCTTGGGTGAAATAATCAGTTTTCAGACTGCATCTACGTGGAGGCCTGCTGAAGCCACGCATACATCACCTTCCCCCTTCACAGACACCTAACTGTCCCCCTTCACAGACACAATACACATTCACATTAACAAATGGATGAGCACCCAGGAACTCCTCAAGATCCCCTGCTGTTCTCGTCCCCTCGTTTAGTTGTAAAACTTGCAGAGCAGATACTGTAAAGACAACGAAACAGAACTTCTAAATTTCTCTGACCTCCCAAACACCATGGTAACCAGAGGTTATCACCTTAGAGAGACTTGGTAACACTTTGATCTTTAAAGCTTCTCTGCAATGAAAGAAAAGAACATACAGTCACTCTTATCTGCATTTGAGTGTCTCACAAGCTCCCTTCCCCAAATGGTCACTTCAATGGCTCCAGATTGTCTACAAGCCAAGGACTTCACAGAGTTAAAGAACTGATCTCACTACACCAAATAAGACTCTTAATTCAGAATCTATTCAGGAAACAAGAAGATGTCTGAATTTATTTAGAGTCATGAAATAAATGAGTTGCCATCTCTCTCTCTCTCTCTCTCTCTCTCTCGTACCTTAAAACTATGTTCAGATATTGAAATTCATTTTCAATACTACATGCTTTTGTTGTACTTGTATTTGTGTTTATTTAGTTAAAGGATTTAGTTTTATGTGTTACATTTCTCCAACATACTTCTTAAATCACAGAACATCACATTGTTATTTTATGATCCTTTAAGTTCACACAAAATCTATTTTGACAATCTACAACAATCTAAGCTTTTGTTTTATCTTTGTAATGTTTAGAATACTTGCATTGATGCAGAAATAGATTTAGTTAATCAAAGATCATCAAATTTCATAATAGTGTTTTAGATGTTTAGATTTTGTGATAAATTCCTATTAGACAACAAAAGAGATGATTTATTTGTGTAACATGGTTTTATTTGTGCTAGCATGTCATACTGTGAATTTACTACGTGAAATTTCTATGTATCATGCTTTGACAATGGGAAATGAGTGGACTTAGTATAAGTATAGGTTATGTTTCTGTAATATCACAGAAATTAAGCTGCTCCAGGCTGCTGCCTGCCTTCATGACATCATCGGGAAAAGCTCCTATGAGAACAAAGCATGGGCGTGTTCTTCACAACGCGCGAAGGGCTTTTCTCTTTAAAACTCCACGCAGCCCATTGTTTGAGGCTTTTTGTTGTTATCTCTCTTGGCTTTCTTTCCTTTTTCCTTTTGTTGCTGCCCTCTCTACACCGCGTGGCGGCTTCTCTTCTCTTCTTGTCTCCTTTCTTCACCGCGTTGCTAAAACAACGGCTAGCGGTTCTTTATTTTAAAGTAATCTCAAGTAATTTTATTAGCTGTTCTAAGAAGATTTTGCCTGAATCAGCGATAGATGTTATCACGACCTCCACGTGGTTTCATTCAAGCTATTCAGTTCTAGCTACGGTTAGTTCTCTAAGTTAGCTGCTCTGCTACGTGCCATCGGCTCCGCTGACCACGTTGGGTAAACTCCAGCACTGCAATCCGGTTCGACCTGAAGTCCAGCTCCCAGCTCCAGCTGTTCGTCAAGAAGTGTGCTGATCTGGTTCCAAAGGAAGACCCATTTGTTCGGATCCGTGACGACGGCCGCGAGTCCGAACATCCTGAATCCTGAGGACTGCCTGCACCACGCTTCCTTCATACGACGTGACCAAGCTGTTGAGCGCCTGAGTCAAGACTGGCGATCCGACTTTCCCACATCATTGGAGTGACTAAGCCCAACGTAAGATCTTGTCTTTGCTGATGTTAAAGTGATGCAGCCTAACTACGTTATTTTCCCATTTCCATATCTTTCTTACCAACCGTTTTCTATTTTCATAATTGCCGTACTAACTCCGTAAAATAAAGCTAGACTCAGTCAACGTTAGAATAGGTTAGGATTTTATTTTGAAAATCCACCAGTTTTCCGTTGTCAAACCTGGTTTTCATTTCTCACATAATATCTACCTCATTTGTATATTTTTATATTTCTCATCTGTAAATAAATGTTAACCTGTGCAATAGTACTTTGTTTGCCTGTTTCAGTTCGGAGAAGAAATCACTGGATGAGTCAAAAACCATTACTTTTCAGGTTTGAGCCCGAATATTAAGTTAAGATCTGAGACTGAATATTAATTAAATAATCAAAATATTAAGTTTAAACGACTTAATTTTCCACATAACGTGAATGGTGTCCAGTTTAAATAAGATTAATATTTCTTTATTGAAATTATGATCTTAACATTGCAACTTTGCATACCATTGCTTTACCTTAATTAATATTCATATATTACTGTTATGCATAATCTATATTTATGCTACAACAGCGATGCTTTTCTTTTGAAACTCTGCTTCATCACTTTTGCTCTCAAATGCTCCCATACTAAGCAGACAGCGCATCCTTCAGAAATAATGGATGAGAATGAGTCATTCACAGTTACAGAGTGGGATATATTAACAACAAAAAAAAAAAAAAGTTCTCCAATAACATCCCGTTTGATATGCTGTGTAAAACTTTTCATTGCCTTGGGGTGTCTGATTTGATAATGGAAGCAATTAATTAATTATACAAGGTGCTTCTCCCTCAACACATATGTTTATTGTGCAGTGAGCTTCTTAGATTCCTACACTATTAAAAAAAAATATTTTACTCAGATTAAATGTGTCTCCAGTTCCACAGAGACAAGATATCAGTTGATGCTACACTTTTTTTTCTACTTCTAACATAATAAAACGGGTTCTTCCAGAGCTTTTTTGCCACGCTGCTGAAAACTGTGTGGAGATAATGTACTGTAGCTCTTGCATGGAAGGCTGCTGAAAACCCCTGAAGATATCTGCCAACTGCAGAGTTGTCATCAACTTTCTTTGAGAAATTTAACAAGTTCTAATATACTAGTGCCTAGCCTGTTCAAAATATGTTTGTTTGGAATGGGCTGGACTTTATGGTGTGCACTTCAACCTGCCATAATTTTGTTCTGCATGTCCCTGTGAGCTAGCTTGGTTTGCTGGGTTAAGACCGTGCCACTGGAGCGGAGGATATGCTGCTGCGCCCAAAGTGTATCCTGCCACCTGGACTACTTTTTACCAGCTGAATTCACAACTTAACATGCAATACTGCACGTCCTTGGGTTCTAGCAACAAACCTGCTCAATATCAACTTCATACGGTGCCGGGTTCTAGTGATGTTGGTACCACAGACAGAGATTTCTGCCTTTATAAATGAACAATACACATATGCAAATACCAACCCCTTTTTCATAATTGTTCAAAACTTAAATTGTTACTATCACATCCCTGAATGATGTACAATAAGTTGTTACTGTTGTTTTAACTTAATTATCAACTCCAAGAAAAGGGCTAGCATCGGTCGTAGCTTGTGCTGAAAATAGGAAATAGAGGAATCTATCACAGCTACCTCTTACGTTTCGTACACACCAAACAACATATGTATTCCCTCACAGCGCCAAGACTCTAATACATAACACACCACCCTGACCCCATAATTCAACTGGCAGGGTTGTTGTCATAGTTGATGCAGGTTCACTCACGCTAAAACCTACATATATACAGAACAGCATTAGAACAGTATCTGCAACTCAAAAATGGTACTTTCCAGCCATTTAAAATACAATATAATTGGAATTACCATTTGTGTAACAGGCCAAAAAGGTTACTAACAAAAAAGTATTCCTTCACTCAGTTTGGCCATCAGCCGTGTGCGAGTCTAAAGCAAGTAACATTTCAGTAGGTGGGTTTCCATCCACTTATTTTTATGCAAATTTTGAATTTGCACAGAAGAAAGCCTGAATGGAAACATAGAAAATCTGCATAAACTCCGAAATCCACACTAAAAATGTATGTGCTTGGCCGCGGTGGATTAGCTGATGTTTCGCAAAAGACAAAATGTGATTAAAGCTTATTCATATTGATGATGCAAGCATTCGTTTCTGTTTACAAAGTCCTGATACCCATCTGCTGGAGGAAGAACCAGGACTGTGAGAGCCATCAAGCGCTCCGTACACTCGGGGAAAATGATGTGCTGCATAATTGTGCAGCGCTATTTGTTTCTCTGCCAGGTCAGGTAACTTGATTCGTTTGTCACAAATGGCTTGATACATTGCATATACGTAACGACGGATGGTTGTTTTACTCACACTGAAGATTTTAAATCATGGCACACAACTCATCAAAGGTTCTCTGGACACTCAAAAATGCCTAAGCCAAACCCAGGTGTATGGTGGTTGGAGTCGGATTGCAAAAGCAGCCATTTCAGCCCCATAACATGGGCCATTGCATTTGCTCTCAAGCGTTTCATAAGGTGACATATAACTGGCTAAGGAGAGTAAGTATTCTTCCCACACCAAGGGTTTAATTTAAGCTCTCCATGGTCTTGTGTTTGTTTCGTAGAATGAAATCACCCTCTGAGATAATTCACATAATACACACTACAGACCAGACATTTGAAGTCACCCCCAGATTAAAAAAAAAAAAAAAAAAAANAAAAAAAAAAAAAAAAAAATCATCAATACACTGTTTGTTTTACAATTTATTGCACAGGGAATGACAAAAATATATCAAATCTGATGTATTTTAACATTCTATTCAATAGCTGCTGTCTGCCTTCTCCCACATCATTTTGGGATTAATNCTGATGTATTTTAACATTCTATTCAATAGCTGCTGTCTGCCTTCTCCCACATCATTTTGGGATTAATGTGCTATACAGTCTGTTAATGCTAAATCTGGGGGTGGCCTCAAACTTCTGGCCTGTAGTGTAGTTGATGGAAATTCGCTTTTTCTTCAATCGAATTTTTAGAAATGCGCATAAAATATGCAAGACATCTTCATGGAAACCCACTAGTGGCAACCACGACATTTCCACTGGTTAGCCGTTATCAAAACTCATAAAATCCTAAAGCAGAATTTGAAATCAGACTTACTGGGTGGCATCTGCTACAATGTGCTCACTCCTTTTTACCTTCAAAGCTCTTAAACTGTTGTGGCATAACTTCCTATGGGAAAATAGATGGGATATGTACTTCTGGAATGCAGTTTGAGTTCATCATCCCTTCCTTGACTTCAAAGTGTTCAACTGTGATGTTAGGCTGTTTGTTTTGTTACATCATCAAAGCGCCCACTGAGAAGGATCTGGACAGGACTTCCTCGACTGGGGCATTGATTAGTTTCACAGCATCTATTACCTAGGAGAGAACTAATGTCTCAGCACACGTGCGAGTATAACAAACTGACCAGTTTGATACAGTATTTCATTACCTTATCAATCATTCATCAAAGGGGAAATTTCAAAGTGTATAGTTTGTGCACAAGAGGTGATAACTACAAAGATGAAATATGTTTCAATCAAGTGTACTGAATGAAATATTACCTCTTTCTAAGTTCTACAAAGTTCAAATTACACACAAACTATTTCACTTTAATGCTCCATTCATGCTGACGTAAGTACAGAATATTGCATCATAAAAGAAGGTATTATTGCTCTAGAGAAGATGTTAAAGGATACCGGTGATTTTGCCAATAAATACCATCTGTATACACATTATGTTACTACAATCATTTTCCAAAACATAGAACTGTATTTTAGTTTTCCTGTTTTGCCAAATTCCCTAATCGTTCAAAATCAAATTATTTATAATAATATAACATAGTATAGTAGGGGTAAAGAATGCTATTTACCACTTATTTTTATATATTCTGTGTGGGAGAACCATAGTTTCAGGTTTTTCCTGCTGTTTCAACATATGTGTAGAGGTTAATGGGATACCACCTTTCATATCCACTTTTCTTAATACAACCATGCCACACAATGTGTTGGTGCAGGTTTTTTTTTTTTTTTTGNTTTTTTTTTTTTTTTGGTTTTTTTTAATAATAATAAAAAAAAAAAGACTATCAAAAATCATAAACACACTTATGGATAAACTGTACTGGGTCACTTAAGCTTAGTAAATATGTTCTGAGGTACTGTAACACCAATTAGATGGAAGGTGCTACTAGTTTTACTCCAGCAATTGTGACATTTGATTTGTGAAAGTAATAATGTAATAAGCCCTAAGCAGAGTGTAAAGTTACGGAATCAAAATGCGTGAGAGCTTGTAAAAAAAAAAAAAACAGTTGCATATACTACAGTGAACAATATTTTAATGATATCTTTCTTAAATTTTATGATGCTTGCTTTCTGTGGCTCTTTCTTCTCCATATTCTACAACAGACTTGCATTGTGCCATGTCTTCATTATCTTCAACACTTTCAGGCAATCAGTTTCACATTTGTACAATATGTGTGCAATCTGTTGCATTTGACAAAAAGGCGTGAAGAATAGCAAGAGATCATCTTTAAATTTCATTTTGATTTCCACCATCCTCTCGCTTTCAGCTCTGTATCCAGGCAACAATGGCAACAAACACAGACATGTCGTCCCACACAGAGAAGCATATGGTGGGAAATACAGGGTCTTAGTCGTCTTATATTTCCCTGTTGCAGCATTGCTGCATGGAATTCTGTGTGATTCTTTAATTTTGTTATGTTATGAAACGGTGGCATGGCAGCTTGGAGGTTAGCACTGTTGCCTCACAGCAGGAAGTGGAGCAGTGGTGGCCTGACAGTTGGAGAAGCGAGCTTGTGACCGAAGGGTTGCTGGTTCAATCCCTGAAGTGGCAGAAGAAATCTGGGTTGGAGAGTTGAATGAGCAGCACCTGCCTCTCTCTAATTATCACCACTGAGGCGCCCTTGAGCAAGGCAGTGGAGTTGCTCAGCTTCCAGATGTGTGTGTGTGTGTTGTTCCTGATGATGCTCAGTGAACTAACCCTGAATAAATAAAGGTTTAAAAAAAAAAAGGTGTTGGGTTCAAATCCAACTGGGTCCTTTCTGTTTGGAGTTTGCATNTTTAAAAAAAAAAAGGTGTTGGGTTCAAATCCAACTGGGTCCTTTCTGTTTGGAGTTTGCATGTTCTCCCTGTGACTGCGTGGGGTTTTTCCTCCTGATGCTCTGGTTTCCTCCCACCTCCAAAGACATGCAGGTTAGATGAATTGGAAACTCTAATCAACGTGAATAAGTCTGTCTGTGCATGTGCGTGTGCATACGTGTGTGTGTGTGTGTTTGTGTGTGTATCAGCCCTGTGCTAGGCCAGCAACCTGTCCAGGTGTACCCTTCCTCTCACCCAATGACCACTAGGATAGGCTCAAGCTCCCCGTGACCCTGAATAGGATAAGTGGGTATGGAAGACGGATGTATGAAGGGATGGATAGATGGATGGATGGATGTTATGAAACTCACTTCCTCAACCATTGCTCATATTGTTTGCAGTTGAAGCATCACTTTGACAAACAGAATGTTACTCTTGGCTCAATTTTCCTTATCTGCACCATCTATTGCAAAAAAACAGTATTAATGTATCAGTACATGAAAAGTGTAACGTTAGTGGGATACCTGCCAAAATCAATATTCTTTATACTTGGCAGCCATTATCTAGCTTTGCGAAAATCAAGTATTTTGGAGGAAAGAAGAAAACAAATGATGAACTAAGATCTGCCTAGATGACAGTTGAAAAGTTTTTTGAAACACTGATTAATGTTATAAAGCCCAGTTTTATACTATGGGAAGGCAAGATAAAAGACCACAATATCATAAACTGGCAAAAATAAATTATACGTCAACATTTATTCTTCCCTGGGGCACAATCCTCAAACTTTCAAAAGCCACTCGATGCACAGAAAGCGGAGGAAGAATTTATCAAAATATGAAAGCATTTTCATCAAAACATCTCTCCCTTTGGAACAAAACAGCCCATTAGTAAACAAGTCGCCGCAATATGTCTGCAACATGGCAGCACGGATCAGAGGCATCAGAACCTCCTTTCATGGTTTTAAACATTTTGACAGGCTAGCTGGTGTTTAACAGTGACTTAAGATCGCACTAGTGGTAACCAGGAGATCCGATCCTGCTGTGAAGAGACACGATGGCACAATTACTTTATGCATTTGAATGAAGCGTGCGTTACACATTCAGATTTTACATGCAGAAGTTGAAATAAAACTATAAAATTGCAAATCTCAGACTGATTGGACTGTGGCTTTTGACTTTTACAAAAAAAAAAAAAAAAAAANAAAAAAAAAAAAAAAAAGTCTACCTATGAGCCTGATGAGCCAAACGTTAATCTCCCAACCTACACATTTCATCATGTCCTACCATTAATTTATAATATTGATGTTATAGCGTGTTCCAAAAGAGTAGGAGTAGATGTATAATGCTGGCAAAAACTCACATTCTTAGATAGCTATGACAATTCTGGCATCTTTGCTGTAAGTCAGAGAATAAGCAAGGAAACATTATTTAAAAAGAGACACTCAGAAATCCACTTTGCTGTCTTGCCTGACCCACAGCCTCAGTTAACTGCAGCAAAAAGCCGCACTTACTAAAAATCCAGTCCATACTCAGTGCTGTCAATAGTGACATAAATATGTCAAGCCAGATTTATAAAAAAAAAATCATGCTAAGTATACAGTACTGCACTAAATGTGCACCGTGATAACTGAAGCTCATTCATAAAGCTTCTCCTATGATAATCAGACAATGTCACATTAAGGTAGCGTTGTTGTGAGGTGTGTGACAGGTAAAAGCCAATGAAGATCGACAAGTTAATGGGCTGCTTCAAATTTACGAGCTCGATTTATTCTAATTCATGTGGTTTTAAAGTGATATTGACATGCTAAACCGGCAAAGGAAACATAAATTCTGCTTTAGAGCTCCACATTTCCAGAAACTGACACTAAAATAACAGGGAAATGCTCATATTTAACAGCCGTTGTGTGTGATCGCTGTGTGTGGGGATGTGGGGGGAATGGAGGGTGGTGTGTGTGTGTGATGTGTGTGTGTGTGTGTGTGAAGGGGGGAGACCTGCACAGCACAGAAGATAAAGCTTCATGACTAAGCTCAACACCACAAGAACATGTGAGATGGGATCAAAACTCATCATTTTAAAACTGACTGATCAGCTGAGTGAGTTTATCTATCAAATTTATTGATCACTAACTCATGAGGCAAATGCAGTTTTAAACACCCAGATTTCATATCACTGAAATTTATAACCAGAATGGTCTTAATTTTTGTGTGATGGTGTTTTTTTTTTTTTTTTTTNTTTTTTTTTTTTTTTTTGAATCGCTTCCCCAGCATGTAAATAAGGAAATATCGCAGTAACACCTCTTCCAAGGCCAACACTAAAAGATGCCTGTAACAGGCATTTATGAATGTGGAAACGTGGTTGCATGATGACATTTCCCCATGTTGACACAGTAAATCCTGCACTATCATTTATAAATCCGGCCCAATGTCTCTCTCTTTCTGCCCCTTTAAATTTTGCAACCTCATGCCTATTGTCGCATGCCCTCTGCATGAGGCTGCATACTGTGCACTAACAAACACAATCCATCAGGAAAGGGCTCTCGCTGTATGAAAGTAGATATGATTTACCACAACGCCTCCCAACTCCCTCCTATAATCACTGGAGTTAATGTAATGCAGGCGGGCTTTTAAAAAGTGAAATGGTACTCCATAAATCTGCCCTCTCTCTTGACCTGCCATCTCTCCTTTCCCTCTTGTTTTCATGACATTCTGCTTGTTTTTCCCTCCCTCCCTCCAACCGAGATATCGGTCCTTCCAGCTCCCGCCTTCACACCATCAGCGTCTTTCTCCGTGAAATCTGTCTTCTCTTCCAGCCACTATTAGTAAATCATCTCTGTTGCCTCTCTCGTAGCTTGTCCCCTGACATCATTTCAGTCAAGCCTGGTGTAAGTGGATTTTCTGAACCGTCCTTTACCCGCTTTCAGCATGTTGGCTTTCTGTGTTGTTATTTATCAGTGAGAGCAAAGTCACATGACATGAGCATAAATATGAAAAATCACACAATCCTGATGCAATATTAGACTGAATTGCAGCATGTAGGTAATAAAGAATGCTACATACCAATTTATTAATACAATATCAACAATACAATGGTAACAAATATCCTCTTTAGGCAATCATGCAATGAACAGACCAGCAGCTTACAGGTCTAATGTTAAGATATCAGTTTCTTGTTCATCTTACCTATCAAGAAATGATAATTTAATTACAAAAAGTAAAAGTAAGCATTAAAGGACCATAGTGCTGATTTTGCAGTGCTAACCATTAACATCTTTACATCACTGACAACCATTTTTCCAAAACGCACCACTCTAAATCCTTTTAGATTTTGTATTACACACACACACACACACACACACACACACTGATAGANACTCTAAATCCTTTTAGATTTTGTATTACACACACACACACACACACACACACACACTGATAGACTATCATGCTGATTGGCTGCTGACAGACATGATTTTTGAAGAATACTTGGATCATGAGAAAACTAGGAAATTATTGATTCTTAAAACATGCTTCTATTGTTCAGGAGGTATGAACCAGAACATGAAATGCTTTATAAATAGCCACATGGTGGAACTATCTATAGCACAGCTTAATCTGTTCTTTCTCAGCCCAAGACCTAATGTGTCATGATCTGGTTTTCTCTCCCTTTTCCCATTTGTCCCGTATTTTCCCTTACCCTCATGTTTCTTATATGTCTTTTGTTCTGAGTGTGTGTGTGTGTGTGTGTGTGTGTGTGTGTGTGTGTGTGAGGGCTTGGCATTCCAATCTTCTGATCATTCAATCAGCGTGCTCACCTGATGCCTGTCCACTAATCAAGTGCTGCAGCATATCTACCCCGGCTCTTCATCCACTCCTTGCCAGTTCATTGTTGCTTCCTGTGTGGACCAGAGTTCGCCGTTCAGCCTGCATTCACCAGCCCAGCCTCTCTCCACGCCATTCAGCTCTGCGTTCAACTTGC